>NW_004624784.1:5075425-5088432 GCF_000247695.1 Heterocephalus glaber | reverse complement strand
AATATTTGTATAGTATTTATATATACATTTTACATAAACAAGGCATATATATTCTGTTTTTATCATAGACACTTGTTATACTCTCTAGATTTTAATATCCCATTTCTGATCCTTGACCATTCCAAGTGATCCATGTCAAGACCTAGTAAGTCACTTTTTAATTTATATTTACATTTATATAATTCTAACAGGTTTGTCTTATCACAGAAATATTTAAATTTTTTCTTAAAAATTGGGAATAGAAATATACTCAGTTTTTCTTTTTCATTTGGATTTTCTCCTTCAAAAGTAGCTCATAGATATCTTACAGATCCTCTTCTATCCCTTTATTCATCCACCACTCTAATTTACCTTCTTTAATAGCCATGCAGCAGCATTCAATGGGTATATCACAATTTATTCAGCTATCTCTCTTCACTTCCCCATTGCTCATTTTATTTTCAGTTCTTGGTGGCAGTTATGTGTTGAAAGAGACAGGCTGAGGCTCTAAGCTCAAACAGACATTTTGCAATGAAAGAAAATACAACTATAATGTTAACAAATGGGTGGATAGTTTAAAGAGGAGAGAGAGGGAGAGTTTTCTTTAAACACATTCTTCAGGGAATAAGTAGGAAAATTAACTAGTTTCATGTTAAATATACTATTTACACATTAACGTGCAATTGATTGTTATTTTCAACCTGAATTTTGAAATAAATATTTTTAAATAAAAAAGAAGAAAGAACAAATAACTAGTGAAATTCCCCCTCGCTTAGGCGAGTCATGTACACAAGTGAGGCCGTGATAATTTAACAGATTGATTTTAGAAACTCAAGTCTAACCCAAAGGGCATCCTGCTTTCTTTTAGGCGACTGAGCAGAGGAGTGCAGGTGTCTTGCCCTAGGCATTGTCTTGATGAGCAGCCTCCTTTGTGGAGAACGACCCTTCTGTCAGGAAAGGAGACAGACTACATCTTGTGGGACTGTGTGATTCACAGCACACCTGAGCTGCGTACTAAGGTTCTATTCTTCAATTGATCTAGCGAAAGAGCAGCTGAATATTTGTCTATCTGAAAACACAAGCCAAAACCAAACCAAACCTACATCTTATTAGAGGTGATTCTTGCCATAGTTCACTTTTTCAAACAAAGGAAGGGAGGTGGGAGAACTCAAAGACAGAAGTTTTAAAATATTGAATTTGGAAAACAGAATAATTATATTGTATGTATGTGGGGAGTATTCATATTTTGAAGTTTTTGTTAGAACTTTAATGTGGTTTCTTTTTAAGTGAGTTTCTATGATGTTTGAGTATCCTCTTGTTAAAATAAGCTTGAGGACAGTGTGAGAGAAATCTGGCATGCCCCCCTCCTAGGTGCGGTGATCCTCCCGGGTCTTATTCTCAAGTACTGGTTTTATACAGGACAGAGTGCGGAGTCAAGATCACAAATCTTCCAACTGAAGGTAATGACAGCGCGGTGTGAGGAACAAACACTTCCAAATATGGAAGCATGTGCTGCTAGGACAGGGAATTTATTGTTCAAAGAGGGAATTGCGGTGGTTAGATCTCCTGAACTGTCTGGGTTAAAGACTTTATATAGCTGGGAGTTTCGATATTGTGGGAAGGAATGAGGAGAAGTCTTTAAAATTGAAAGAAACAGGAGAACTAGTAAGCATTGTGGAGACAGCTCTGCTAGTTAACTAGTTACTACTAGTTAAAGCAAAAATGAGAAAAGATAAAACAGAAATAAATACAGTTTAGATGTAATATAATTAAAGGTGACCAGAAAACTAGGTAAAATATAGACTTTTAAATATGATTAAAAATATTAAAATGTAAAAAGTAAACAGCAAAGGACAAAATAGGCTAACATCAAGCTAAGACCATCATATCCAAAGAATATATTTAAAAATATGTATAATACAATATGATAAAGGTCATACAACTAGAACATTTATTTTCTCAATACCTTAAAGAAGTAAAATATCCACTGAGTTAGAAGTGAAAGTGAAAATGGAAAACCTAAAAATCCCACGGATTAACATCATCATGCACAAATCACTAAGGGTTCCAAGATGAGGCCATGGCTAAGTGCACAGGCAGGTAAAGGCCAAGAGCAACGACTGTGGCCTCTTGTGCATGTCTTGCCCAGCTCATCCCCATCTATGCCTTACTGGGTTAGGAAGTCTCTGTGGTGTGGGACAGCTGTGAGAACAGCTCTGCCCAGCCCAGCCTGGCACAGTAGCCACTGGTCATAGGCTGCTGGACAATGTTGTCAGAGACTGGGCTAGAGGACAGGCCTCTAAGACACCAACGAGGTACATAATGCTTTGAAATCTTTCAGCTTTTAAAGTTAAAGAAAATAAAATTTAAGAAAACCTGTGTCTCAGGTTTTTAATTCACCTTAACTTTTTACATGTGACACCATGAGGTTGCCTTACCTAGTGGTAAAGTCTAGTCATGAAAGTGAGTATACTCTAAGGATGTTTTCCTGTCATGGAACTATAGCCTGAGCTATTACCAGAGAAGAGAGGGTTGAAAAAATCCTGGGAATTCCATATTTCCAACCTTTGGGGGAGGTGCAGCCCAGAAAGCATTGAAAAAGGGAGTTGGAGTGTGGATTTCAGTGTGGGATGAGAAAGAATATATAGTATATGCTCCCTTCATCGGTGCTTCACATTAGTTGACATATATAACTGTGGAGGTGTTTTTTAACTATGTACTTCACTCCTAACACAATGACCTAAATTTAAATGACTTCCAGTAATAAAGAGGTATTTGCCTGAGTCAAATCTCAATTCTGCTTAAAGAAGTGACTTACAGTTTCCATTCTCCATGGAAACATGCCAAATCATGTCACTTCATTTGTACATGTTGTTGTGTTCAGATGGCTTTACATATGCTATATGTGTAAAAATGTTTTCTGTCTTTTTTCTGGAATCAAATCTATAGCCAAGATTTTAGTTTTATGAGTTTTTCATGGGGTTTTTAAAAGATATATTCAGGTAGAGTCGATGATTTTCTCCTCAAATTTGCAATACCTCCTGCTCTATCTTCACTCTCAGCTGATGGTCTTACTTCCCACTCCACTGAAATATTGAGGCAAATGTGAAAGAAACAGCACAATCTTCTACACCACATTTATCTACCTATGTTCATTTACATCCACGAACTCTGCCTGTACCCAGGACTATCAGTGAACATTCTGTGCCTAGCTTTTTGACTTGGGTACTAGTACCATCCCTTCTTGCCTACTGGAGAACATTTCTTCAACAATGCAAGCACCAGATTTTCTTTTCTATTAGAGCATAAACACCATCATACAAACATCTTGACGTTTCTGTATCCTTTTTTTCATGTAGAATGCAGGAATAGTGCTATATCAGTTAAGGTTCACTAAAGGAACAGATTTGATATATAAAGGATTTATAAGGTAGGCTTACAATGGCCACTTGCAGAGTCAGGTGTGGAAGAATGCAGAAGGGGCATCTGTATGCTGGAGAGCCAAAGGTATCCAATCCAAAGTCAAAGGCCTGGAGTTCACTGCAGAGTCTTGTGCGTGTCCCTGTCAGGAAGCCAAAGAGTCTGAGCAGGAAGGTCAAAGAGTCTCTGTATCCTAAAAACCTCATGGCTACTACATTTCTCCCTCATTCTATAGCCCATTTTTACCTAGCAGTCAGAGAGATTCTGTCAAAACCCGAGTTGCATTACATTATTCACCTGTTAGCAATCTTCTGATGTCCTCTATCTCAATCAGAGTAAAAGGCAAAGTCTTAGAAATGGCCCCAAAAATTTCAACATGATTCTCTATTCCCCAACCTCATCTTTTTTTTTCCTTATTTACTTAGTTGCTATTTCTTAAACATGAAAATGATATCCCAACTCATGACCTTCGCTGCCTTCTGCCTAGAATGCTCTTTCCATCTCTCTTATCTCTTACAGAATTTGGCTGTCATACCACTGTCTCATGAAGTCTACTTTAACTACAACATTTGAAATTGTACCCACATTCATATTCTCTATCCACTTTCATTGTTTTGGTTCTCTCCTACTCTCTCCATGATTTATTGCCTTTGAATAAACTATTTATTTATTTACTATTTTCTGTTTTTCCTGCACTAGAATGTAAGTTTCATGGCTATAAGAATTTATATCCAATGCTTGGTAAATGGCCCAGCATACAGTTGTTCCTCAGTGAACACTTACCACTTGAATAAACAAACATGTAAGTTCTGTAAGTGCAGAGATCTTGTTGTCTTGTCCATTCCTCTATCCCCAAACTACTGGGATGCTGTGTGGCTCTTCAATAATTGTCTATTGTTTGAATGGAGAAATGAATCAAGACAGAAACTAAAAACTAAGAAAAAACTGTGCAGAACCATTTAAGAACACAGCCCGTTGCTGACCACAAAGTCCTTTGCATTGGTTATTCAACTACTTTGATTTTACCTACATTTGGCTCTGGATTAATTCTAGCTAATTTATTGTCTTCAGCCTCAGCTGTCCCTCAAATGTCTCTATAGGATGGAGAGAGACTGGGGAGAGAGAAGTATGAGAGATAAAGTAGCAGAAGTTTGAGGTTACAACTCTAGGGCCAATAATTCCACTCTGGTTCCTGTCTGTTGGTTGCAAATTTACTTACTCATTGAAGAAATATTCATAAAATGTCATTTGTGCGCTGGACACTAGAGATACAATTCATTCGTTTATCCTTTCATTCAGCAGTGCTGAATGTTGTCTCTGTATGCAATTCCAAGTTGTCTTGACATAGTAATAAATGTCCAGATGCAGGGAATAGAGACGTGGCCTCAGGAAATGGCACAGAAACTAATTATACCCCCCTCCTGGAGGGAGGTAGCAACTGGGAGTGGTTCACTGAACTTGAGACTGAGGTTCCTTCCACTGGGAATTCTACCCGATCCACTCTGTATTTGAGCCCAAAGGGAAAAACAGAGCTCTCACTTTCCTATGTTTTATGCCTTCATTAAATGTAGAAATTATTTATTTGCTGATAAAGGAATTAGATATTGGATTCATCAGCAGTGGTCCTTCTCCTTTGTTGCTAGTGTTTTATCTGATTTACAAAACCTGAAAGATTGTTTTGACATCATCCTATTACTTTAAAAATCATTGTTTCCAACATATTTTTTTTTCTGGTGGTGGGATTTATATTTTTGGCCAGAAATAATTTATGAATAAGCATCTTCTCTTAGATATCCAGTAGCTAATACTCACAACAGTGTTTTAATATATGTTCGTGTGTTATTGTATACAGTACCAGGGAGAAATTTTTTCTCAGGCGCCATTCCTTTTTCTTAATCTAATTTTTCTCTGTTTATTAGAAGCCTGTACAAAAACAAAACTGGCAAAATTCAATCATGTAATAGGATTTTTGATGGAGGCTATGGCTAACTTCACCACCTACGTGGTCTGAGAGGAGTCACTTGTGAGGAAGAGAAATACATAGACGAGAAAGGAAATAAATAATGATCAAAGGAAGAAATTAATGTGCCAAAGGACAGAGGGGCGCTGTTAGGATGAGGAAGGAAGAGGACTTGAAGAGAATGGTGAAGGCTTAGTCTGTCCCCTAAAGTCAGCAGATGAGGGGCTGACTGTCTGCACAGCAAGACTTTCACACTGCTAGTGGAGGCTCTCACATATGCAGTAGCCCATGGAGAATACTACTGCTTCCTAAAAACTGTATCCACTACTTGGTACAGTGAGGCACTCAGGGGCAGTTTATTGAATCAATGAATCACTTTGTAAAAATATATTTCCTTAAACGTTTTGCACTAAAATAATTTTAGACTTAAAAAAGTTACAAAATAGGCCTTAGTGGTAGAGCACTTGCCTAGACTTGGGTTCAATTCCCAGGACCAAACAAAACAAAATGACACGAAACAAAACAAAGACCAAAAATTGCAAAATAGCTGAAAAATTCCTGTTTACCCTTCATCCAGATTTACCAGATGTTGACATGTTACTGTCAACATTATCATTCATTTTACAGTTTTCACTTCCTAAAGAGTATGCATATATTTTTTCTGATATGTTTAAAAATAAGTTGTGATATAATTATCCTTTACCTCTAATGCTGCAATGTATATTTCCTAACAAAAGAACATACTCTTACAAAACCACAGTAAATTATCAGAATCAGGAAATTAACAATAATCTAGTACTGTTATCTAGTGTACAGATTTTACCCAAATTTACTTAGGTGAAATTTAAATAAGTGAATTATTATACCTGTAATCTTTGAACAGACTGGACGAGACTTTTTAAAAATTTTAACTAAGATTATACATTCTTAATAAATCAGTGCAAATATCATAAGAAAGCATAGAGTTTAAAAAAATAAATGAAGCTTTTAACAGTTGTATATTCAATTAGAAAAAAGAGTCTATTGATCTAAAATTGTTTGCAATGGTTACAGGAAAAGACTCAGTCTACTGAAATAAAATTGCTAAGGGAATTTTCAGTAATGGAATAGAAAGATGCCAGGGTTATTGTTTTTACAGTAATTTACCCCAGAAATCAGAATTATTTTAGAAACTTACTATGCAAGTATAGAAATAATGACAATTACATTTCTCAATGCTTCTTGTAAAATGTGAAATTTTTATTTCTAGCCTACAAAAAAATGTCACAATGTGTCCAAAGAGGAGTACAGAGCTCAGCAACCTTTGTCACATTCAATAGCCAGAGTCCCAGCTCAAAGAGAAGGCATGAGGGCTTGCCTTTCTAAAGCTAAGAATATTGTAAAACTCCCAGACAAATGGCAGAGAGGAAAACATGATGGATGGGCAGCTACCTTAGATGAAAAATGATTGAGTGCTGCCCTCTTTTTGGACAGCCTCTCATAAATCCTTAGTGTCCCGACTAATGCTGCTCGCTCAACTCTATCGCAAAGCAGCACATATATACTGTGAGTTCTTTTCTTAGCCATTTATTTAAATTATAAAAGCAGTACACACAAAAAGTTCCTACACTATTAAAATGAATCCTATGAAATTTGTATTTTTTATTGGTACCTTTTAGATATACATAGTGATCACATTCATCATAGGGAATTTGTACCTGTACATAATATACCTTGATTCTTCTTTCCCCCCCCAATCCCCTGCCCTCCCTTCAACCCTTCTTCTTCTCCTTATTCACAAAAGCTTTGTTTCAATTTTTCCTTTTATTCTCTTTGTCTTTCCCTTCTCTTCTTCCTCTCCCCTTTCTTGTTCCCCTTTCCATTTGAACATCCCCCCCCCATTTCCCAATATCTATTATACATTTTAGTCCTTATTTACACTTTTGGTTTCTTACACCAGAGAAACAGTGCAATATTTAAACATGTTTGTTCAATTTATTTTACTTAATTTTCTTTTTTGTATAGGGGATCAAACTCGGGACCTTGTGCTTGCCAGGCAGGCACAGTGTCATGGAGCTAAATCCCCAGGCCTCAACTTATTTCACTTAATATTATGGCCTCAAGGTGCATTTATTTGTCTATTAATGCCTCAAGTTTATCATTTTTTATAGTAGAATAGTACTCCATTATATAAAATACCACATCTTTTTTATCTATTCATCCGTTGATGGGCATTTGGGCTGATTCCAAGATTTAATTATTACGAATTGTGCTGCTATAAACATGGGTGTTTATCTATCACTGTGGTATGAGGCTTTTTAATTCTTTTGAGAGGATACCGAGAAGGTGAATAGCTGAGTGAAAAGGAATCTCTCGTTTTACTTTTTTGAGGAATTTCCACATTGATTTCCACAGTGGTTGCTCTAGTCTACTAACTAACAGTGGAGAAGGGTTCTTTTTTTCTCCACCGCCCTGCCAGCATTTGTTATTGGTTGATTTCTTGATAATAGCCTTTCTTTCTGGTGTGAGATGAAATCTCAGTGTTGTTTTAATTTGCATCTCTTGAGTGGCCAGTGATGTTGAACATTTTTTCATATATTTATTTGTGGCTTGTACTTATTTACCTGAGAAGTGTCTATTCATTTCAGATGCCCATTTTTGGATTTGGTCTTTAAATTTGGGGGGTTTGTGTGATTTTTTTTGAGTCCTTTATATATTCTACATGTTAGCCTTTTGTCTGAGGAACAGCTGGCAAAAATTTATTTCCCACTCTGTGAAAAAAAAAAGAAATTTCCAAAAAAAAAAAAATTTCCATTTTTGTAGCTAAATAATTGAATAAACAGCAGTGCCACATGGCCCATTTTGATAAAGGAGCTACAACCTAATAAAACATTCAAACAATAGAAAACACACAGAACAAAATGTTGCTGTCTTCATTCTTAGTCCTACGACCTTTCCTGGTGGTAACCTCTATTACCTTTTTGAAATGTATCTGTTCAGTGTTTTTCTAAGTGTTTACATAAAATATACATTTATATTTAAAATGTGTATGTGGGATAATTCTGTGCACTGACTTTATAAGTAGTGTAGATTGAATAGTAATTCTGTTTTATGTTCTAATATTTTCTACCAATATTGTCTTTTAAGTTGCTAGCTTTATTTAATTGGATCAATTTTCTCATTTTATTTTCTTTTTGAGTTTTATGGTTTAGGAAGACTTTTTCAGTCTTAAGATTATGAAAATTTTAATTTTGTATTCTATCTTAAAATTTTTTTCACTTTTATCTCTTTAATGGATTTGCTATTATTTTTGGTATATAATATTAATTAAAGGTTTGCTTTATTTTTTAAACAAATAGCTGGTACTACTAGTTGAATGAATATATCTTTTCCTAGCTGATTCTAAATGCCACCTTTATTGAATACACTAAGTTCTTATTTATATATAGATATTTTTCTGGATTTTTAAATTCTATTTTATCTATCTATGTCTCCATATCACACTAAAGTAACTACAATAGCTTTAAAATATTTTAAAAATCTTAGGGAATTATTTCTTCTTAGATTCTTTTCAGAAATCTTGGTATTTTTATTTTCATTATTGTATATAATTTAGCATCAGCTTAAGATTCTTACCAACCTTTCAGAATACATTGAATTTATGAATTAATTGGGGGAATTGATATTCAGTGACTTACTGTAGAATATTTTTCAGTATGCTTTGTAATCAATGCAACTGATTTTTACATATTTATCTTATTTCTAACCATTTTATTAAATTTTTTAAAAATTCTAATAGTTTTTCAGTTGACATTCTTTAACTTTCTAGTTAAAAAATCACTGACAAATGGGAAGTCTGTTCTCTCTCTTCTTATTTATTTACCTTTTCTTATAATATTGTTTGGCAAGCATTTCCAAGATAATGTTGAATAGTGGTGGTATTAACAAGAATCCTTGCTTTATGTATGAATTTAATGGAAATGTTTTTAATGTTTTTCTATTAGGTATGAATATTTTCTAGGTATATTAAGAAGATATTTTTAATCAAGTAAAGGAAACTTCCAGTTTTAGCTTTCTAAGTTAAAAAGAATCACATTTTAAAAATGTCTGTATGATGGACATATATTAAAATGTATAAATCTTATGTTCAGTTTATTGTGTTTTAAAAAAAATTAATTGACAAAAAACACATATTTTTCAGGTACAACATGATGCGTTGAAATACATATACTGTATATTGTAGAATGGGAAAGTTAAGCTAATTAATGTATGTATTACCTGAAACTTTTTTTGATAGTGAAATACTCAAAATTGACTCTCAGCTATTTTCAAGAATATAATTGGAAGGGCCAGGGATTTAGCTCAGTGGTTCTGGCTCCTGCCTTGCAAGTGCAAGGTCCTGAGTTTGATCCCTGGTACAAAAAAATATACATAATTGGTATTAACTGTGGTCACCAGGTGGTACAATATATCTCTTGAAAGTACTCCTTCTATCTAACTGAAATTTCATGTCCCTTGACCAACATCTCCTCAACCCTAACCCTCCCCCAACTACTCCCATCTCTGCCAGTTGGTAATCACCCCTCTGCCAACTATTTTGTTGTTGTACTTTTAAAAATGTTTACATTAAATTAATTTAAAGCTGATATATATAAACATAAACATTCTACGTATTAATGGGGTACCATGTGATACTTTAATACATTGTATAATGTTTAAATCAGGTCAAATATATCTTATCAAATATATATCATTTTTGTATGGTGAAACCATTCAAAAAATTTTTTTGTAGCTTTGTGAGATATATGGTACATAATTGTTACCTGTATTTACCCTACTGTCCAATAGCACACTGGAATTTCTTACTCTTATGTTACTGTAACTCAGTATCTATTGATCAACATTTCTTTCTTTTCTCCCACTCTTTCCATTTTCTGGTAACCACCATTCTATTCTTAACTATGAGATTAGCTTCGTTAGATTTCACATGAGTGAGGTCGTGTGGTACTACTCTTTCTGTCCCTGGCTGGTTTAGCTCAACGTGATGGTCTCTAGTTCCATCCATGTTGTCACAAAAGACAAGAGTTTATCCTTTAACTGGCCAAATAGTTTTCCATTGTGTGTCTGTCCAATATTTTCTTTATTCATTCTTTAGTTGATAGATATTTAGGTTGTTTCCATTTCTGGTTATTGTGAATAGTGTTGTGATAAACTTGGGAGTAGAGATATCTTTTAAATATATTGATTTCGTATGGGATTGCTGGATCATATGGTAACTATATTTTTAATTTTTAAAGGAATCTCTATGTTGCTTTCCACAATGGCTATACTAATTTACATTCCAAACAGTGTGTAAGAGTTCCCTTTTCTTTATATCCTGTCCAACACTGACTTTTATTTTTTGGTACCAGGAATTGAACTTAGGACCCTTGCACTTGCGAGGCAGGCTGTGGAACCACTGAGCTAAATCCCTGTCCCCCAACACTTACCTTTATTTTTTTTTTATAACAGGTATTTAGTAATATCTCATTGTGGTTTTAATTTGATTTGAGTTTCTTTGGTAATTTGGTGATGTTGAGCATTTTTCTATATACTTGTTTCTATATTCCCTTACTTTGAGAAATCTCCATTCAGAAGTTTGCTCACTTTTAAATTATTTTTTTCCTCACTTGTTTTTACTTTTTCCTTGTGGTACTGGGAATTGAAAGCAAGGCCTTTGCACTGACCTACACCCATAGAGCTTTTTATTTTTTTAAATTTTGAGGGAGGGTCTTGCTAAGTCACTGAGTTGTTCTTGCTGCATCATCCTGCCAGAGTGCTGGCTTTCAGGTGTTCACCACCATGCCTAGTTTAGAACTGTTTAATTATGATAAAACCCAATGCATTAAAATCTTATTAACTCTTTTGTCCTTTCCAAGAAATATTGGCATACCTGCAAAATAGCAAAGATATTTTCTTCTGAAAACTTTATGGTTCTTACTTTTATTGTTAGGTTTATGATCCACCTCAAATTAATTTTTGTACATAGAATGAAATGGAAAAAGTTCACTTTTTTCCATACAAATATCCTATTGTTCCAGAAGCATATGTTAAAAAACTTGTGTTGAACCACTTAATTGATTTTTGTTTTTTTTTTGGTACCAGGGATTGAACTTGGGACCATGCGCTTTGCGAGGCAGGCAGTGGCACCACTGGGTTAAATCCCCAGCCCCTGAATTGATTTTTGTTTAGTCATTTGAAGTGTTATCTTACTGTGGTTTGATTTGCATGTACTTAATGGCTAGTGCTCAACATTTTTCATGGGTTTAATGATCTGCATATTTCTGAAGAAATTTTTATTTAAGTTGTTTGCACATTTTAAAATCAGGTTTTTTTATTGTTACATTTTAGAAATTTTAATATATTTCAAAATTAATTCCTTATCACATATAATTTTCTTCCATTTTATGGTTGTCTTTTTGCTGTTGACAGTATCTTACGATGTACAAAATTTATTTTTTAAGTTCACTTTATCTATATTTCTTTTTATTGCCTGTGCTTTTGGTGTCATATCCAGGAGATCACCGCCATATCTAATGTCATAAATTTTCCCCATATGTTTTCTTATAACACTTACATAGTTTGAATTATATATCTTACCAGCATGAATGTCTTTATTATGCTCACTGTATTTTGCCCTAGATTCTACTTTGTCTGCTTACTTACAAGTGTGGAAAAACTGAGTGGGCAAACTATGGTACGGAAATTGTGGCAGCTAAAAGGAGTAGGAGGCAGGCAGAGGGTGGACAAACTGGCCAGAGTGAAAGAGCTGAGGAAGTAAAGGAATGGGAAACAAGCTGATGTCTGGAGGAGTTAGCAAGTTTCCTTTTTGAAATCAATCTCCATTTCCACCCCAAATTTTGGACTTTAATGAATGGCTTGGAACTTCCTGGTGAATTATACCATAATGTGAACTGATTTGGGAGCAAGGACTCTGTTGGCTAAGACCACATTCATCCTCTATGCAAACGAGTTTCTTGAGTTTAGCTCAGATTTAAACTCTTTGCTACAGTGTCAGGGCCCATAGAGCTTCATTCACACCATGATATGAGGACAGAATGATTATAGCAATAATGAGGAAAATGGGAAAGCAGAAGAAGCTTAAGAATGTTTAAGGGACTTAAAATACTTGATGAATATCCAAGGCAAAAATATTCTCTTGGGCTGGAAATTTAGCTCAGTAGTTTTACCGCCTGCCTCGCAAGAGGAAGGTCCTGCGTTCGATCCCTGGTACCCCCCCAAAATCTCTTACATAGGAAATTAAATAGCTTAAAGGGGATTCAAGGGGTTAAAGGCTAAAATTTAATAACGAAAAGTACTGAGTATAGGCTGAGCATTTCAATCACTTTAAAATTAATAAATACATTCTTTTAATCATTCAGTAATATTAATTCTATGTTTATGTTAAATATTGATTACTTATCTACTGCCTCTATTTTCTGAAAATGTCAACTATTTTCTATTCTCTGAAAATTTGCAAAAATATTTCCTTTTTTTTTTTTCTATTTCTGACTTTAGATTCCTGCAAATAAGATGAGATTGATATTTGTGTCCTAGAATTAGGTAGCTTTTGGCAGGGGTCATAAAACATGATCTGTGAGTGAAATCCAAGACAGAGTCACCTGAGACA
>NW_004624784.1:5025866-5045972 GCF_000247695.1 Heterocephalus glaber | reverse complement strand
GCAGGAAGGGTTTTCTTTAGCTAGGATGGTCGGGTTTTTTTTTTCTTTATAGAAGAAACATTTCACTTGAAGAGAATAAGGAGACAGGAGTCAAGCAAGGATCAAGGGAAGAGTTTTCCAGCAGGAGACAATGGCTTGTGCAAAGGCTGAGGGTAGAATGAGCTTGGGATGTTTGGAGAACTGAAAGAGGGCCCATGTGCCTGCAGGGGAGTGGTGAGAGATGGCATCAGAGATTTAAGCAGGAGTTAGATCAGGCAGGACCATAGTGAGGAGTTGGATTTTACTCTCTTGGAATGTAAGAGAGTCAAAGCAATGATTTTCATCTTAGAAAGGTTACTCTGTGCACTGTGTGGGAAGTGGGACACATACAGATAGCAATGGAGGCAGGTTGGGTAGGTGTTAGGTGTTCAGGAGAGAAAAGATGGCTCGGACTAAGGTAACAGCAATAGAGATAAGAGGGGCTGGCAGAAAGTGTGAAATGCATTGGAGTTGAACAACAGAACTTATTAATTGGAAGTGGGTATAAGGGAACAAGAACAGTCAAGAATGTCTCTCAGCTTCTCAGCCTCTCAGCCTAAACAACAGATGACTGGTGGTGCCATATTACATGATAAGAAAAACTTTAGGGGAGTGGATTTTTGAAAAGAAGAAAAAAGAATACTGTTTTAGTCTTTAAATTAGACATAGATATTAGACAACCAATTGGAAATACCAAATAACCAACAGAAGTACAAGTTGGGAGCTTAGGGAAATTCTGGCTGGCCTGAGTTGCAAGTTTGAGAGTCATTAGCCTGTTAGTTTAGGTAGTATCAGAGCCATGCTAAACAATGTAGATGGAGAAGCAAATATGCCCAAGGACAGGGATCTGGGGCACACCAACGTGTCAAGTGATACGTGGCCCTGAGTTCTTACCTCTAGGCTCCCTATCTAATGCTGCCTACCTTCCTGGCCCAGGAAGTAGGAGTTCTCCCTGTTTTCTCCAGTTACTGATTTTGCCTTTATCTTAACCCTAGCTGCTCTTCTAATCTGCCTGCCTCACTAGGGACTTAATCATTCCTGGCCTTGCCTAGTTTCTTTATCTCTTTATTGTGCATATGTTTTGTTTCCCCAGATAGTGAGCCTCCTTGAGGAGGGCAGTGAACATATCTAATCTCCTTCAAAATCTGACAGGAAGCCATTATGTGTTCATAAATACATGCTTATTGATAGGGCAAGGCTGCTTGGAAAATAACCACAAGACCATGCTGGCACTGCTGTGTTTGTAAGCTCCATGCCTGGCATACTCTCTCCCATGGTCATGCCACCGAGACAGGGCTATGCCATGGAAGACTGAATAAGCATCAGAAAATCTCCCATCAAGGCAGGTGAGTAAAGCAAAATACAAAGAATTGAAAATACTTTCTTGGTAAATGAACACAAATAGACAAGCAAAGAAAAACAAAACACCATGATACAAACAAAATCCAAACTCTTCTAGATGGGAAAAGACCTTCAGCACCCACTCCAGGACTCAGACCTAAGATCTAGTTGTTGAATGAAGCAAGCCAATTTTAACAAAGTTAGCCCTTATTACAGTGCTAGAACACTGACATTTCTCAAAAGGTTGCAGCAGAACATTTTCTCTGTATTTCTTTTTTTCTGCTTGACTATTACAAATTCCTTGGTTTTTTTTTTTTTTTCTTTGGTACTGGGGATTGAACTTGGGACCTTGCACTTTTGAGGCAGGTGGCAGAAACACTGAGCTAAATCCCTGGTCCTCAAGTTCCTTGCTTTTTAAAGAGCTGTTGGATCCTCATTAGCTGAGGCCAGAATGCCGATTCCTCATAGCCTTCTCAAAAAGTCAGTGCAGCATTTGATCATCAGCACAAAAAGACAAAGAAACTTGTTGGGACAGAGCCATGGAAGGAGGAAAGAAAATGGAAGGGAAGCTGTGCACTGAATCCAGGAAAGAATAAAAGAAACCTGTAGCAGCAGATGTCAGTGAGGAAGAATACGAAAATGCTGATCAATGGAATGGAGCTGGACCCATTAGAAACAAAGAAAAGATGAAAATATTGGCAAGGGAACAGAAAGGCATAACATGGAGCATGAATCAGAGAAGATGGAATAAATGGAAAAATAGCTAGAAATAAGAGGTGAAGTATGAGCCAGTAGGGAAACTATACACTAAAATGGAAAAAATAATAATTCTACTTCAGGTACATTTTGGAATATTTTTGAGGCTTTTGGAACACTTGGCTAAAATGATGAATAACAATGTTTTTAATAGAATTAGATTGAATACAATATTAATTAACTTTGGTACTGTAGCACCTGGTTGAACATATTTGGAAAATCAGAAAATACACATGATCTTAGCCAAAAGCCCGAGAAGTGATGGAATATCAGAAAATAGACAATATATAATTTATGAAAGTCACAGGAAAGGAATTTTTTTAGCTCATTCTTAACGTGTAGGTTCTTAGGGCAATAAGTGAGTTTTCACTGATATTTCTACTATTAATGAGAAAGACCTATGTACCATGTGCTATACCAAAACTAATGTGAATATAAAAATTCAGAAAATAAAGAAGCTATTTCTTTCCAAGAGCCTTCTGTATTTCAAGAAGACTGGTTTTCTTTTGTTGTTGTTGTTGTTTTGTTTTGTTTTTACTTCTCAGTCACTTTCAAACAATTGTAGCATATAAAGTTAAAACTTATCCTATGAACATAATTTGTTCATTCCCTTTGGCTCTCAATGCAAATCCTAAGTCTAATTTAGTTGGAAAGTTTTGATCATGATCTATATAAATTTATACAACTAAATCCCTTGTTACCATTTCTAAGAGCCCAGACAAGTTTGAGTGACAGATGAACACCCACGTATCCAGTCTGCCTATTGCAATCAATCCAGATGACAGCAGAGTCCTTAGAAGTCCCACCCTGGGCCATCTGGCCTGCTGGGGTTGGCCAGTCCTTTTGATGTTTTCTGGGTAAATTACATTATGTAGCATATGGAGAAGATAAAGTCATTGGCTAAACCAATTAATTAATTTGTTTCATACAAATATTACTCTTGGTCCTTATAATGAAAAAAATAAAATTAAGAAAAGTATCATGAAAACTATTTAATTTGAAAATTGGAATGGGTAGCTGTAAAGGATCTGCCAACCATCTGAACCTCACAAGCTAAGGGGCTTGTCTAGTGGCCTCTTTGAAGTTCCATGATACACTAATCAATCCACTGTGTTTGAGGCTCCAGGGAACTGTTTTAGGTTTTCTTATCAGGTCCAGTAGAGATTCTGGGTAAGATCAGTCTAATAAATGCAGAAAACTGGTCACAGCTTTAGATTTCAGAAGCTCCGAGGATCTCCAGGGAGGAGAAAGTTGGTAATAGGTCTCATGAGTGATTTCTAATCTCTGTAACCATCTGATTCTCTCAATAGTTCTGGACCAGGTTTTGGCTCAGAAGAGTAAGACTCTGGTGGGGGACTATAGCAAATGTGGGGGTTTCAGGTGCTTCTCAACAGTGTTGAACATTATCATGACCACTTGCTAGAGGACATTATTAGGGAAAAGAAGTTATATACTGTATTCCTTTTTCAGAATTTGGGGTGTAGAATATCTATGATAGGGAAATAATACGAGTAAATTCAAATCTCAATGGTGGGCTTGCATTGTGTCTTTTTTGGTCAGAGAAAGAAACACAACTATGAAGCACTTAAGGAATTGCTTAAGGCTTCAGCCAATCAGAGATGAAGCACTATTCTCTTCCTCCACAAATTACATTTCTTCTGCACAAGCCAAAATATTTCACATCCTCACAGAACAAAAAAGGACTAATAAGAGAATGCTCCTAAACCCAATCCTTGACCCTTGGCAGGTGGCCATTACATACTGCACTTTACATACAACATATCTTTTCAGATGCCTCTATCCTGCTTCCAGAGCATTTGGCAGTAAACGGAACACTCCCTGTATAGGCTAGGCAGCCCAGAAAGGCTTTTCATTAGAGCTCAGGAAGGCTGAATTTGAAATGATTCCACACTTGCCTTAATAAGCATGACCCTTACTCCTAGGACACATTTCTCACTGTCATGTCATCCTGGTGGCTTGAATCAAGACAGTGATTCATTTGAGTTTTTCACATTCTCTCTTTCATTACTAGAAGGACGTTTGGGTCATTGATAGTTTGGGCTCTGTCCCCTTTCATCCTTCATTCATAAAAAGCATGAACACTCCCTTTGTTTATAGGGAGGCCTGGTTCACTTTCACCCCATTTTCTTTTGTTCAGAAGGTCAGTGTTTTCTGGATTTTTTTTTTTTTTTGTAGTGCTGGTGATTGAACCCAGAGCCTCTTGCATACTAAGCAAGCGCTCTACCACTGACCTACTACCCAGTCCCACAGTCAGTATTTTTTGTCTTCTGTTTTTATAGTGGCTATATATATATATATATATCTGATGAAAAGGAAAACCAAAGATAATCCTTATTATCTTTTTTATCAAAGGGCCCCTTAAGGGCCCTTATCATTCTATGGTTTGTTAAACCCCATGTAACCTATTCTTTGCCTACTCACCTCTCTTATGGCCCAATATATTTTTCTCTGCTGAGTATAGTTATAGACAGTGGATCTTTGTTCAGTATAAAGACAAGCCAAAAGCTCTTATATGTAGTACCTGAAAAATAAACGAGTTATCTCCAGAACTAGTGAGCTTCTTGGCCGTTAAGGGTTAAGGTGTGTAAGGTACATGCAATGGATAATAGTCAGGAATCAGAGGTAACATTAGAAGGGATTCCTGCAGCAGATTAGGGGGTAGTTCAATAGCAAACATTTGTGTATTTTCTTATGCTAGAGATAAAAAAAGCAAAAATAAATAAAACAGCCTAGCAGAGTTAGCTTAGAAGATCCTCAGGCATCTTTCAACTTTATACTATATCTAGATGTATTAAGATAAAAACTAAGAAAATCTTAGATGCAGCTTGTTTCTTAGAGCTGTTGATATGAAGTGATCTTTACGATGATTTTTGTTAAGCTTTTTTTTTTTTTTTGGTACCGGGGATGGGACTTGGAACCTTGGACTTGCAGGGCAGGCCCCAGAACCACTGAGCTAAATCCCTGGTCCTAAGCTTTTTTTTTTTAATAGAAGAAAAGTAGATTCAGAAAGGTGAAAAATTTTTTCCCCAAGATCATATGTCTGGTTGTGTTGCTTATTTAAAAAAAACAGATGTACAGCATAGATTACAGAATTAACAGAATACACAAGGCATGAGACTCTTCTAAATTTCCCTTTCAACTATGATTGGAAATTTTTATTTCTGTAGCCACTATTATAGGTGCAGTTTAGAAAGAGGCTTAACACTGTAATTCATGAGACATAGGGGAAGAAAGTGGTGGTGGTGGAGTGGGTTTCAATTAAGACTTCAGAAGCATCACCTGAGGAGGGAGTGCAGCAATGCCCAGGGAGGTAGCAGTTGTTTCCATGGTACCATTACAGGGATACCATGGTTACCACTCATATATCAAGGCCAATAATCTTTCTATAAGAATAATTTCATTGCTTTTGGCTGTGAAGGTATTTGCAATTTTAAAAGGACTCTATTTAAACATCATGGTTAAAATATATAATTCTACTATTTAATACCTTAGTTAGCCCTTAGCAATTTGAGTATCTCTTATGTGCCTAGCTCATAACAACTTAATTTAATTTACTAGCTGGTAGCTTCCTGAGAAAAAAAGGCTCTGTAGGGGATGAGATACAAATTAGATACCTTGAGGTTGGGTGACAGGATGATGAAGAGTATGGGCTTTGAACTCAGGTAGCACTGGTTTCTAATATCACCTGTATTTAGTAGTACTATGACTTGGGAAAGTTGAGAATGTATAAGCTCAAGTTTCCTTATTGTAAAAAAGAGATAATAATAATACTCCTTAGAGTAATTTTGAGAATTGCTTAAATACTGGCTAGATATTTGTGGAAAGCGCTTAAAAGAGTAGCAGGCCCATACGAAATATTTTACAAATATTATTTCTGCCATTATCTCATGTAATAGCTACTTTTTTTAATGCTGGGACAAAATACTTGACACCCATAAGTTATAGGAGGAAAGATTTATTTTGGCTTACATTTTAGTCCATGGTCACCTGGCTCCAAGGCAGATCCTAAGGCAGGCAGGAAGCAGAGAGAGAATGGAGGAGATGAGGAAGGAGATACACTCTTTCAGGTTACACCCCTAGGGACCCACCTCCACCAGCCTCACCCCTCAAGAGCAAGTCAGCTGTAGTGCCACCATGATCCAGTCACCTTCCAAAGGCCCCATTTCTGAGCTCATGAGGCTTTTGGGGGGACATTCTAGAACTAGACCATAACACCTCAGAACTAAAGAAAGGGCCTTGGGGGTGGGGGAAGGAGGCACCAAAGAAGAGCCATGTTACTAAAGAAATTTGCACAAAGCCACTTTATCCAGGCAATCTTATCTACAGAGGGAAGAGTAGGTCTCAGAAAAGAGTCAAAGGAGGCAGCTGTGTGAACAATATTGTAAAGGTCATTTCCCTTCCATGTCAGCTACTGGAGAATAGTGAGTGTGTATTGTTGACATTCATACAGGACCTGGCATTTGCAATCTACTTTCCAGTACTATTTTCCTTCCTCACCCCATCCTTCCTGCACTGTATATTTCAGCTATTTGCAATTTCTAGTCTTGAGATAATTAACACATTGCTTCTTCTACTATACTTGGAAAATCTTTCTTTGCTGGTTAATTGTGACTTGAGTACTGTGCTCAAGCTTTGATGTGACTTCTGGGGTGCTCTCTGCCCCATGAGATTGAGTTCAATGTGCTTTCTGTGTGCTGCCCCACTTCAACGTGCCTGAAAACTCTGCAGACTTATTATAAATGTTTCTTCATGTTTATCTTCCACATAAGTTTGTAAATTCAGTGACAACAGGGACCTCATCTAATTTATTCACTAGTATCCCCCATGCCTATCATAGTAAATGATAATTAAGAGGAACACAATAAGTACATAGTAAATAAGTGAATGAATTAATTATATTCTTAGGTTTAGGAAAGGGGAAGTTGCTTTGGATATATTCTAGGAATTTTATTCTGTTCTGCAATAATCCTTACTGGTATAATATCATTGTCGTTCCTCTTGTAGAAAATTTCAACAGATTACATTTCATGACACATAACTACATTTTATGTAGTTAAAGGTAATGGCACATAGGGACTGCTATGGTTTAGGTATTTTTTGAATATATCCTTTGCTTCAGTGCTCATGTGCTAGAAGCTTGGTCCCAGTGTAATGGTAATGAGTTGGTGGGGCCTTTAAGAAATGATTAGATCATGGGACACCACCCTCAGGAGGGATTAACGTAGTTCTTACAAAACCAGATTAGTTTCTGAGAGAGCAGGTAGTTATGAAAGAGCCCAGTTTCTCCCTGTTTTTTTGCTTCCTTGTTTGCATGTGTCCATTTCCATGAAGCCACTTTTCTTTGTGCTACTCCACTATGTGGCAATGCAGCTGGAGTGCCCTCATCTGATGCTGGGGTCAGGCTGCTGGGACTTTACAGCCACCAGCATTATGACCTGAATAACTTCTTTTCTTTATATATTACCCAGCTTTAGGTATTCTGTTACAGCAACAGAAATCAGACTAAGACTAGGACTATCTCTGCCTACCAAACCTACAGTTTGACCAAAATCTTAGGTTTGACCAGGTAAAAAGTGATGTGAATGGAGATATCATCCAAATCATGTTGAAAACTATAGCATTAAATTACTATGAAAGGCAGACAAATTTGTGGTGCTTCTTGGGTCTACAATCTCTTTGTAGTATTTTATTTTGTTTTTGTTTGGGGGAACTAAAAATTGAACCTGGGCCTGATGCATGATGAACATGTACTTTACCACTGAGTTATACACCAAGCTCTGTACTCTTTTGGATACAAAAAGCTCTTAGTTTTGCAGATGCTGTGGACACCTGTAGTGGCCAACTCCAGCCATGGTCAAGCTCACTGCATTCTTCAACACTGTACTTGATGGCAAGGCTTTGGGCTTTATCTCTTTCAAGCTGTTTCAGGTAAAGTTCCAAAGATAGCAGAAGGCTTTTGTGCTTCAAGTATTGGAAAGAAAAAATTTAGTTATAAGGTTTCCTGCTTTCACAGAATTATTCCAGGATTTATGTGTTAGGGTAGTGACTTCACACCACAATGGCACTGGTGACAAATCTAACTACAGGGAGAGATTTGATGATGAGAACATCCAGAAGCACACGGGCCCTGAAATTCTTTCCATGGCAAATGCTGAACAAAACACAAGGTTTTTCATCTGTGCTGCTGAGACTGAGTGGTTGGTTGGCAAAGTGTGTGGTCTTTGTGAAGGTGAAAGAGGGCATTACTAGTGCAGAAGCCACAGAATGCCTCGGGTCTCCGAATGGCAGGACCAGTAAGAAGATTCCCATTGCTGACTGTGGACAGCTTTAACATTTTTGACACGTGTTTTATCTTAACTACCAGATCATCCCTTCTGCTGCTCAGAAGAATACCCCTCTAACATTTACTTACAATATCTTATAATCTTTGTGCTCTTACTGAAGTTCTTTGGGTTCTATAGTTTCTTTATTATCCTCAAAGTTTACCTGGATTGTAGGGCTAAATTTATGATTATGAATAAAAAGTGAAAATAATAACAGCAAAACACTCTCAATTACTTTCCCTTTTATTGGGATTTTCCCCATTTAGCACATGACCTTTTCTCAATCAGCAGTTAAGCATGGAGTGACCACACACTTATCACTCAAACCAAGGCACTTTTGAGCTCTACCCTGTGACCTGAGCTTAGGCTCAGTTCCTCTTTGTGTAGGGTGTTCAACAAATGAAAGAGGAATCATAAGCCCAACTTCCTCTAGAAGGAAAGGCACACTTACTAATACATACCTTATGATGCATGTGGGGTTAAAAACCTCAGTCTAGTTGCTATGCAGTAGGGCTTTGGAATGGAAGGAAAACAGAATATAGTAGCACAAATTTTTCCTCCATGAGGGGTGGGGGCTTATTTGAAGATAATTCCACACATAAATGGAAAACATCCAAGTCAAGCACAAAAAACTTCCAGATCCCCCTCTTTAAGTTTCCCCAGTTGAATATTTCACTGTAACTCCCTTACCACCACCACCATGGTGTGATTTGTAAAGAGAGAGGTCTATTCTTGTTCCTAATACCATGGGAACGGTATCATCTGGAGGCTTTGGCAAACAACCAAAAAGAAGGATTGGAAATTGGAGAACAGATGTATTTTTGTAGGCAGTTTACATATGCTAAGTGCTATGCTAACTTCTTTGCAAACATTACCTCTTTAAATCCTTGGAAGAGCCATTGAAGTGGGTATTATTTTTCCTGCTTTACAGATGAGGAAACTGAGGCTCAGAAAGGATAAGCACCTTGCCCAAGAGGGCCAAGAAATGACCACTCCTGAGTGTCCCATCTTAAGATTTCTTTTTCCATTGTAGCTCATTTTGTCATTGCAAAAGGAATATTCAGTTGGAATAAAAAGGCTGCTCTATGCATTAAATCTTGGGCACACTACTTTATAGGAATTCAATTTCTTTCCACTGTAAAATGAAGGATGCTGGACTAGATTAACCTTAAGATCACGTACAGGTAGAAACTCTAGGAATAATTTGATAAATGTAATATTTTAGACGGCTTGCAGACAAAAGTACATTGAATATATTTTTGTTCACTGTAAGAATAGGAGGAATGAGACTTAGAGCATATTTAATTCAGCAGCATAACAGTTAATCCTGTCTACCTGTTGAGTTATTCTGATAGCCTCTTTAAAGCATCCTCTTGTCCTTTATCTTGACTTTTTGCCATTGTTTTGCTCTACACTGGTCATTGTGCTTGGAGCTCTGGGAGTTCACTCCTCACATCCTAGGAGAGAGGATAATTCTGAGGATTAAGGGATGAGGTTGCCTCCAATGGATAAATTTCACAAGAGGATTAATTAAATGAGTCTTCTTTTGCTCATGGGTTTGGTTTTGAACTTCCTTGGTAACATTGTACCCACTTTGTGTACAAGTTTTGTTGCATAGCCCATTCCATCTTTAGAGAGTCATAACTATCAAAAACACCCTCTTCTTAAATATTTGACAGTACCTCAGAAACGGAATATGTATACTCATAGGGAAATAGAATGTTACTCCAAGAGGCTCCCCAAATACACTATAAGTAAAAGGTAAGTATAGTATCCAGAGTTCCAAGTTAAATTGTAGGTAATCAAAAATACTATTTTTAGGGCTAAGGATCTAGCTCAGTGGTTCTGCCATCTGCCTTGGAAGCGCAAAGACCTGAGTTCGATCTCTGGTACAAAAAAAATTATTTTTAACTTAAAATATACCCTGCTATGATATGAATGAAAAAGTTCTATGAATTTTTAATGTAAAACCTAAGAGTCCCCAACAATCTTACCAATTGATGATTTGTTTTAGATTGTCTTATTCCCAGAGAATCCAGGGTTTTTCTTTCTTCTGTCATTAAGGATCCTAGCGCAGGAAGTTGGAGATTCAGTGATATTTACAGAGTATAACATAGTATCCAGCCTATTTACATGCTCAGAATATTATTATTGCTATATCTACCTCAATTCTCTTTTTATATAGTTTTCTATACTTACCTGCAATTCTTTCCATATTCTTTATTTCTTTACAATAGCAATCATTTCAGTATATGACACCCAGTGAAGGCAGACCCAACTTCCCTTCCTTTACTTTGAATTGATCCCTTGGTTCTGATCCCCACAAGTTCCAAATCTACAACTCAGGAAGACAATAACTCATAAGGTCATGAACATGTGACAAGCATGTGATGATAGCTAACCTGTGGGAGCTGAGACTTTTTTCTTCTGACCAAATATTCCTAGTTTCTTAAACTGTTCTTCATATACCATAGATTATATATTCTCTTGCCATAATCCTACTCCTTCAAAATACTCTTTTCATTCTTTCAACGAACTGACCCAGTAGTAGTTCTAAAAGATTATTCTTGTTGTCTACCTTCTAGTGAAGGCTGATTAGTCTCAAGAGGAGAGAGAGTGAGAGAGAGAAACACCATCTCCACCATACTGAATTTGTTCATGGATAATAATTGGGAATTGTGAGCTAAGCTATCAAACAGCTTAAATACAGTAATTTGGCTGTTCAGCATTCTCTCTCTCACTTTCTTTTTTTTTTTCCAGCCTGATTTCCTTTTTAGGGGTTATCTTTTCCCCCACTGTAGATTATCTTTTGGAACTATAAACAGAGGTCCTGTTTACTCCTCCCCAAGGGCTAGTAATGATGCAAGCTAAGTCAATCTGCTATTTCTTCCTTGGAATTTGAATCTGGAGCAGAAGGATAATGATGTTGAAAATAATTGGATTTCTATTCCGTTCTAGCAGGGCTCCTTGCTCACAGTGTTTTTGCTGCAGTTCCTTTTTCTAGCATTCCATTACTTCTATGAAGCTCACATCCTAATACATTTCTTTCACTTAACTTAGCTGATGTTACTATCTATTGTTTATAACCTAATAACCCTCACTAATACAAACAGTGTGTATAGTGGTGTGCATATCTTCTGTGTCTACTACAACATCTCCCTTTACTGGTTTTAATATAATACTTACCCATATACATTTAAAAATTATTAGTAATCTCCTACCTTTTAATTTGACCATAATCTATTATCAGGCATAATTTCTAGAAGGCTGAATTCATGAGAAACCTGGATTGGTCTCATCCTCCTTGCCTTCTATAATACGATTCTATATTTTTTTAAAGCAGTCAATAAGCCATATAGTTTTGCTTGAACATAAAATATTAGTGGCTTTTTGCAAGGATCACATGTCTATATTTTAAATGGCAAGAAGTCAGCTCACTTGCAGAGTTGCATGGGGTATGAGGTTTTGTATTCTCATCCAGGTAAAAATGGAGTAGGAGGAAGCATTTGCATCTGCCAAAGTGTCAGTATTCTAGAATTAAGCTAGATTTCATCCTCTTACTGGTGCTGAAAACAAAAGAAAAGCAGGCATTTTAGTACAAGATTAAAAGTGGTTTTAGAATGAAGATGAAAGCTTTGTTAATAAAGTGGCAGAGCAATGTGGGACACATGCTTTAATGCTTTAGTGAGACGTTAGTGTCCTGCTTGCCCTTGACACAGGGCTTGGCAGGCAATTTTCTCTGTTATGTTGACTCAGGAATCAACTCGTATAGTTCACATCTTTGCCACTAAGGTTTCATATACTTGCCTTATTGGTGAGATACATTGCCCAGATATTTGGGACTACCAGATATGTCCTCTGAGGAGTAGAGGCTGAAAAGAGATAGTAGTGCAAGAGGTTTATATGGGAGGGTGATACTTAGGAAAGCAAAAAGGGAGAGAAAGCAGGATTCAGCAGAAAAAGAATCCAGACTGCGATGCTGATCTAGTTTGTGAGAGGAGACAGGGTTGGCCAGAAAGAGCCTCACGATGCCATGCAGAGCTGCTGATTTCTGCCAGCCCAACAGGGAGCTCCCCAACAAAGACTACATGTTAGGAAAATCCTGCTTTGGGCAAGGTGACAAGGCCCTAGTACCCTCATCATATAGGCACTGGTGGGAGGGAGTCTTCCCAGGAAAAGTGTGATCTCAGGTTAACATCTGAAGATCTTAAAGATGCAAAGACAAGAAGGCTGCAGTTATTGAACTCCTCACAGCTGAATAGACATCCAAGCCCTATATTCCCATTCCTGCCACTTTGTCCTTCTAAATTGTGTCTTAAATTCACTCATGGCATAATTTCCCAGGGCTTATTCTCCAGAACCAGATAGTCCAGGTTTGAATCCCAGCACCAGCACTTGCTCATTGTGAGTTTTTAGAAAATATATTAAATCTCTCTGTGCCTCATATTCCTCATTTTAAAAATGGAGATAAAAGCAGAAATAACCTAAGAGAATTATTGCAAAAGCACTTAGAATAATACTCCATGTACAGTAAATGCACAATATATATTTGTTATTATTCTTTATTCATTGAATGTCAACTATGTGGCAATCCCCTCTTACCTATTTCATGGTGTGGTTGGTTAGAAAAAATAAAGATAGGTAGAAAAGAGACAAGGAAATTTTAATTTTGAGGAAATTGCAATTTTGAGGAAGCTGTAGAAACCTGCAGCTTTGAGACATAATCAGAGTTACCCCAGATTACAATGTCTTTTCACCCCTAGGCCTGTTTATGTTCCAGGCCTTTCAGTCCTAAATTCCTAGGAGTCTTAAAGATACTGTATGTCTATAAATTGGGCTTGTGTTTTTCTTCTGATGCTATAAATCCACAAATTTCACAGACTTCCACCTTCAAAGAAATAGCGCTGATAGTGGGTACCAAAACTTTAAACTTTAAATACATGCAGTTTGCATTTTTACCCAGTTGATAAAGTCAGTTTTTGCTTTCCTTCACTAATGGGGAACCTGACAGACACTAGGTAAAAGATAAATAACTCAAAGAATAAATACCCTCCACCATTTGTTTGGAGGTACCCTGTAACCACATAAATATTCCTGACTCCATACCATAATGTGCCTTAAGCCTCAAGGACCTGCACTCATTCCTCTTCACTTTTCCTTCTTTGAGTCTGCCTAACAAATCTGGCTGTGCCTCTCACTGACACATACTGAAATGTTTTTCTGCAACAAGTCAAGAATCTATCCAGAGACCTCCTTCAACTTTGTCCAGTGACAATCAGAGCATTAAGACTGCTTTCTGAGTTAGCTCAGTTATCTGTTAAGCAACGATTATAACAACTTTTATAGAAAGTACATCTGAGAGTCTAATCACACTAATATTCCCTGATTACTAATGAGTAGTAGTGCTGAGTTCAAGGACTTGGAACATGTCTTGTGTGCAGGCTTTGTTGTTTCAGGTTTTTATTTTTCCTTCAGAGATTGGCTTTGCCCCAGAGGCTAATTTTAAAGCAGCAGGCTCTCAGCTTTAAATGTCAGGCTTCCATGTATTGATATGTTGAAGTGGCACCAGGGAAAAATTGTCATACAAGTGTGAATAATTGAGGCTACATGGTGCATTTTTAGGAACTATGGAGAAAGAGCTTTCTTAAAAGAAGTCTCCTGAAGGGTGCCAGGGAGATCACTGTATTTATTTAGTAAACACATACATATGACTTAGTGGTCACAAGTATTACACTAAGTGATTTACAAATATCAGTTAATTTCATCCTGACAATTACTCTATAATAGAAGGGCTTAATGTAAGTAGTATTAGTACCCTTACTTTGTAGCTGTGGTAATTGAGGTGTGGTGAAGTTGGATTGCTCACCAAAGGACAGAAGCAAGTAAGAAGTAGAGTTGGCACTGAAACACAGGTGGAGTTTATTTCTCCAGTGTTTGAGCTCTTCATCACACAGATTTTGCCCCCTCAGTCAGTTTTCTTCTTTAAAATCCTTTCCTTGTTTCCCATCACCCTGTTGTAAGGATTCTGAATTCTGAAAAGGTCCTAATTTATTCTGGGGTGGAGGATCCATCTAGCTTGCTTTGGAAAAGAGCCCTTTAATTGAGATTCTGAGTTTGATATTTTGGACTTGCCATATGGAGCTCTACAATGGAAGCCACCTGAACTGTTTGTGGGTCCTTGGATCTAGTTTGCCAATTACCTGGCAAGACACTTAGGACAGGTTTGTCAAAGTTTAAATTACACCTGAGGGCAACAGTCATGCCTTTCCTAGTTAACAAGGTTGGAAGATCACTGATGCAAAATTTTTGGTTAGTCTTAGGTTTATTTTTACTTTAAGTTATACTGTATGTTTGAAACAAACTTCGTATTTTGACTATAATTCCTATTTTGTGGTATGTACATTTGTGTGTGTGTGTGTGTGTGTGTGTGTGTGTTCTGTGACTCACATTTTGTATGCAGATGAAATAACTGGCAAATTTCAATACAGCAGAATAAAGCATTTGATTTATCATATCAGGCTGTTAGGATTTATGGCAGATTTCCAAAAAGCACAACCTTATTTTTAAAAGAAGAGAGTGCAGAAATTCCTACAAACAGAGAAGAAAAGATTTGGGATCAACTAAAACTCTCTTAATACTACTTAAACAAGAGTTGGACAATTTAGATTATAACCCCAGCTCTTCCATAAATTTGTTGTATGGCCTTGGGCAAGAAAACATTTAATTTCTCTGGGGCTTAGTTTGTGATTTTTATGATAATTTCAACATTAATAATCTGTAGAAATTTGAGGAAAGGGTAATGGCATAGCATTCCAGAGAGGAAAAATTAAAGCATAATTTATTGTATTGGTTCCCTTTCTCCCTCTACTCATTATAATGCTGTGTATGTGCTATTGTCTAATCAATGTGAGACAGATTATTTGTAGTGCCATTTACAATGGGAAATAACATAGATGACAAATCACTGAATAAATTATTATATTTCTAACTGCATTTTTATTCAGTTGTACAGATAGTCTGGACAAATAAAGTCAGGATGATATTATATTGATCTAAGTGGATTCACTAGATAATCTTTTATAATGGGGATCTGGTAGTCACAGTGAAATTTATTTTTTTATTTGTCAGGCTTATTATTTTCCTTCCTACATCTTCTCTTCTGTTGTTCTTTGTCATTGTAACCAAAAGTGTGGACTTGATCATACAGCAACATTTTTTTCTTATTTTAAAAATGAAAGTAATAGCAAAAGGACAAAATATTATTTAAAAATTTAGTTTTATAAGCAGACATAAACTAAGGGCATACTTTAGTGGCATGATACCATTTAATTAATTAAATAATTCTTTTAGGCAATTTCTATTTGCCTAAGTGCTGTGTCAGGTAGGTGTTGGGCATATAGAGTGACAAAAGTGCATCTTACAGTTCATAGGGGAGTCAGACAATAAGAAAATAATTTCACAAGAATATAAACTGGTATAAATCATAAAGGAAAAATGGACAACTATGAGAGTGAGTACCTGGCAAGGCCTGCTGAGCAGACATGCAGAAATATCTCAATTATCTTCCAACATAAATAAATGGATATGCTCTTTTGTGTATGACTTATTTTGCTCTGCATAATATTTTGGATTCATCTTTTTATTACTGACTAGAATTTCATTTTATGGATATGTTGCAACTTGTTTTTCTATTTTCTTGGTGATAGAGGCTTGAATTTGTTGGCATTTTCACTATTATGGAAAAAGCCACTATGAATATTCACAAACCTTTACATAGATATATGCTTTTATTTCTCTGAGGGATGTTAAGTGTATGATATATGTGTTTTACTTTTTAATTAGCTTTCAAACTGTGTTCCTAAGTAGTTACATCTTATTACATTTTTACTAGCAGTGTATGACTATTCCAGTTGCTTTACATCCTCACCACCACATTGCAGAGTTAGTGTCCTTAACCTTTGGTATTAGAGAATTATATATTTCTCCTTTACATTCTGTTCATTTTAATTTCATTTATTTTGAGACTATGTTATTAGATATACTTATGTTCACTTTTATTGTGTTTTAGTGATGAAATAACCTCTTTTTCATTATGAAATGTCCCTTTCAATTTCCGATAACAGTCCCCCATCAGCAGTTTACTTTAATAGTTACTTTAATATTTATAAGATATATTTTTAACTTAACACAGTCCAACTTCATATAATATTATGCCACTTTGTAGATAATATAAAAATTGGACAAAAATGTATTTTCATTTCTTACTCCATTTCTTTACACCATTATTTCCCTATGTTTTATATCTACAGGTGTTATAAACCTCAACATATTATTTTTGTTTTAAATGGTCATTTAACTTTCATACAAATTTAAAATTGAGAAATAAAATACATGCATTTATGGTTTTCAACAAACTTGGAATTTTTTGTCAACTATTTCTTCAAATACACATATACTAGATAGCTTGATAATTTCTGTGAAGTTACTCAGTGTCTGTTTTTTTCCCAGTTCCTTTTTCTTTGTTTCATTTTATGTATCTTTTTGCTATGTCATCTATTTCACTAATCTTTTCTTTTGTGATGCCTAATTTGATGTTAATCCTGTCTATGAGCATTTTCATTTTAGGTACAGTATTGATTTTTCATCTCTTAAAATACCATCATGTTCTTTTAAAATCTTTCATATCTTAATATGTTCATGTTTTTCTTTAGATTTCTAAACATACTGAAAATAGTTATAATAGGATGTTAACTCCATCATCTTTGTCCTTTTGGGGTGAATTTCCATTAGCTGATTTTTCCCTCATTATAAATCACATTTTTCTGCTCATTCTTATATTGATTCTAGTAGTTTTTGGTTGGATTATGAACATGGTGAATTCTATATATTGAGTGCTGGATTTTGTTGTATTTCTTTAAAGAGCATTAGACTTTGATCTAGTGTGCAATTAAGTTACATGCAACTTAGATGAAGACTTTCAGATAAGATCAAGAGTTTTGAAAATTCTGCAATGGAAAAATTCTAGAGCAGCTTTTTTCCATGATTAATTTTGTTCCACTACAAAGTGTAACCTATCTGGTATCCTGACTGAAAGCTCTATGAATTCATCAACATCTCTCTATGTTGGCTATTAAGAATTTGAAAGATTCCCATTGCTATGTGAGCTCAGTTCTGTCTGGTAATTATTCTTTCCCCAGAAGTTGATTTTTCCTGGCCTAGTGGAGTTTCATTCTATGTACACAGAGATTTGCATTCAGTCCAAAACTCAAACAGAGCCTGTGTAGATTTCTGGTGATTTTACCCTATATCACTCCCTCTCCTCTAGTGTTCTGTCTTACAAATCTGTCCATCTCAATCTCTTCAAACTCCAACCCCTATCTCCTCAATTCAGCAGTATTTCTGTGCTCTACTTGGGTTCTGACTATTTGTGCTATCCTCTAGAAATGGTCTCCTCTTCTCTCAAGATCACAGCACTGGACTACTCATTTTTCAATATCTAGCACTTTTTTGGTCTATTTTTTCTTTTTTTTTTTTGGTATCAAGGATCGAACTTGGGTCCTTGAGCTTGCAAGGCAGGAGGTGGAAACACTGAGCTAAATCCCCAGCCCTGGTCTACTTTTTCTAGATCACAGAAGATAACTGGAGAGCCTGTTACTACCTCAGAGACAGAAGGGATAATTCCAACTAAAATTTTATTTTAAAAATTTCATCTACATAACACCATTCCTTTTATAGTATTCCTACCCTTCTTTTATAGTATTTAATAATTTCAGCTATATTTGCAAAAATTTCTGGAGAGCTGTACAATTACAGGCTCCTCAAAGGCATTTCTGATGTAGATGACAACCAACCAGATACAACTCAAATTGATGAGAAATATCATCTATGGCCCATACCTTTGGGGTTTGTGCCTTGTTCCCAGAGATAATCTTACACACCATGTAGGTCAGATTCTCTAGTTTATTAAAGATTTTAGAATCTGTGGGTACAATTTCATGGTCTACACAGAACCCAGGGTTACTATCTCCTCAGAGGGGAAAGATAATATGCCTTTTATGGTTGATTGCACTTAGATTATATTTCGGTTTGCTTTTGTCCCTGTCATAGTGACAGTGTAGCATATTCTCCATTATTTTTACTCTAGGAAAAGAAAGCCTTGGAGCAACTTGAAAGATAGTTTTTAGTTTGGATGCTCCTTCTGAAAAAGGTAAAAAAATGATTCACTCTTTAATAACGTAACAAATAATAACCAGCAGTGTAGCATAATAAGTAGTTTACTGGTTAAATAGAGGAGATAAAGGGAGGTAATGATGGAGGTAAAATAAAGGGAGATAAACGATGGAGGGAGATAAAAAGGATAAAGGGAGATAATGATGGAGGATATATGTTGAGTGAATGTGCTAACTGAACTTTTTATCAATACCCAATGGGTACTGGAGTGTGAAAGATGATAAAACAGCTATTTCAGTAAGGTATACCCCCTTTTCTGTCTCTGAGTGTCCTTTCCTATTCTATAGGGGTATCTTTTATTAGATCCACTCCACTGCTGGGCATGATGTGCTCCTGCTTAGCTTACTGAAGATCTGAATATGAGCATTTCCAATTTCTATTAGGAACATTCACCCATCATTTCTAGCTGATTAAGAATTAAAGTATGATAGCTCTTCTCAGACATAATAAGGAATAATTAACTTGGATGAAACAATCAATTTTGATTCTTCATTTGGTCATTTGCCTAAGATCATCCCCCCCCTTTTTGTAGGTTTATATATACCATGTAGTTGCAGAGGAATTTTCTGCTTAAAGAAAAAAGATCCCAGAAGATTAACTTACTCATAGAGCTGAAAGACTATTTTCCTCTAAGCATCATTAAAATGAAACTAATTATCTTTAGAGAGTTGAGAGAATTTGCAGTGACCTTGCAGGCTAAATTTATAGTGACTTCATTGGAATATTTTTGTTTGGTAAGCCATATTAATGTAATTCTTAATTTTAATAAATTTCTGTAAAATATTAAAGCATGACTCATTTCAAAACATAATTGTAGCTGTTCTTTGGTTAGCTACAACTGTGTACTAGGATACCAGCACTGGATGATGCTTTTTAACATTATTTGTTCTATTCAGTTGTTTTTGCTTCCTGTAAGTGTAGAGTTCAAAAAAGAAACATACTAATTTTTCATGTATGTCAAGCATACTAGTTCATTTTGTGTCATCATAACTAGGAAAAATATCATTGAACACCAGTTGGAAAGGTGACGCTAGATTGTATCAAGTTCAAAGGAGACAATTTTAGCAAGCTTATAATTTTTAATAGTTTCAGATGACAGGAGCTAAGAGCAGTTCTGATGTTTTAGTTTAGGGATACATAGGAGAAATATTAGAAAAACAGAGTTCATTCCAGTCTGGGAAAACCAAAGATCTTCTGATTCTCTGACTTGCTTCTCTGGGTGGTTATATGGTTACCAGATTAGAAAAGGCCTTGTTTTTCTAAACTGGAAATAATGAGGGCAGAACATTTTTTTCCCTCATTAAGTTTATTGGTACATTTTAGGTATAAAATACAGTTACGTTCATCATTGGGAATTTGTACCATTACATGAGTATCTTGGTTCTTGTTTTTTTACCCTTCCCTTGCCCTCCCTTCA
>NW_004624784.1:4968699-4986558 GCF_000247695.1 Heterocephalus glaber | reverse complement strand
TCCTTCCTTCCTTCCTTCCTCTTCCTTCCTTCCTTCCTCCTTCCCTTCCTCCCTTCCTCCTCCCCTTCAGGTAAAATAGATTAAACAGATGCTTAGAAGCTGTTACTATGGTTTTAAACTCTGATGACTCAAGTTCAGAAATCTACAAAGCTAGTTGAAACCTCATGGCCATTTTTGCCTATGGTCATCTAGTGATTCTCCCTTGGACAGACTTCAGACATCTATCCTCTCTCCAGTTGTGTGGGTTATATAGTTTTCATAGTTCTGTTAGCTAAATTTTATTAGATTGACCTTCCTCTCAAATCTGTCGGGATATATGAACTCAAGGGTTCCTGGGTAGGTGGTCTTGCTTGACAGACTGCACTGCTAAATGCTGCATGGTCTCATTGTGTTTTGACAAACTCATAAGCTAAAGAGAAATATGAATTGTATGCATATATTTCCTCATCAGATTAGCTACTCTTTTAGAGTGATTTTATCCCTGTGTACTTCATGTGACATAGTTGATGGGTGGTTAAAAAATCCTATCTTTTAAAGTTAAAAGTAGAATTTGCTTTGGAAATAAATGGGTTTGAGCAAAGAAAATTTCTTGATGGAGCCTTTGGGAATGATCAAAAGGTCTCACAATAGGATGTGGAGTGGAGGGCAGAACAAATGGAGGGTAAAATTACTTTGGATTTAAAACAAAAGTGCTAATGGGGAGAGGAAATAAAAAAGGGGAAAATGGCTGAGTAACTGAGCAACCAGTTATTTATTGCATCAACTCATAACGAATTCAATCATTATGTACTGCAATTGTGTACTAATAAAGAATAATCCAACTCACTTTGTTGTTAAAAGAAGGTTTCATATAACATGGTTGATTATTATTCAGTTCTATTTGCTTATTGGTCAACAGTATAAAACCAATTTGTTTCATAATTTGTCTAACCTTTCTGTAAAATCTGTGACAGTCTTTGTGTGCAAGATTTGTTTGTATATAAATGAAAATAGGTAAGGTGGTTGAATACCAGCTCAAGAACATAGTTGGCAATAAAGAAAAAGTTGCACAATGCCACACGGAGAACAAGAGTCAGCTGAAGGAAGAGGTGTCAGGAAAACATAAGCCCTGAAGAAACATTAAAAAAATCTTGGAGAAGGAATTGAACTTTCAACATCAGTAGTGTCAGAGATGAGAAATAGTCTTGTCTAGGTTTTTAGAGGTAGTTTGATCCTGGACGTTACCGAGTTTAAACAATAAACTGTCAACAAAAGTTACAAATAACTTACTAAAAATGATATACTGGACTTGATAGAATGTCACGGTCACCTGAACAGTGGAAAGAGTACAGGAAAAAGATTTAGAAGTTTTGGGTTTCAGTTGTGTGGCATTAAATCATTCTGTGACTTGGGGGAAGATAGTTAACTACGCTGAGTAACAGTTTCCCTATATGTTAAAGGTTGGAGGAAACTAATTATTGGTTCTTTTATGTGGAAAATGACTCATATTATATCTAAGATGTCCTGGGAAGGAATGCAGGATTTGGAATCTGAACTACTCATATGAACTATACCTGTTTGCATTCTGCATCCACCACTCACTAGTTGTACAACATAGTAGCCAATTAAATTTCTAATCCTTACTTTATCTATAAAATAGTAATAATAATACCTATGCCTCAGATAGTTTGGGGAGGATTAAATTTTTTTTTTGTTTTTTTGTTTTTTGGTACTGGGAATCGAACTTGGGATCTTGCACTTGTGAGGCAGGTGGCGGAACCACTGAGCTAAATCCCTGGCCCAAGGATTAAATATTTTAACCTAGGTACAGTACCTGTCACAGAGATGCTTGATACATATTAGACCTATCTCTTTCAGATTTAAAATTCAATGGCCATAATTTGCTTCTCTGCAACTTTGCATGAGAAAAATATCCATTTCTGCTTTGGAGGCTAGTCCAACTTCAGACCAACTTATCCCTCTTGAGCAGAAAAAGAAATCACGTAAAGTAACACTAATTCCACGCCACAATTTTCCAGTAATATAAAATTTAACAGCATATATTCAAATCCATATGCTTCTATGGTTACTGATTATTAACCAAGAATGGTCTATTTAAAGACCAGTTTCCAGAGAAGTAATGATTTTTACCTATAGTTTTCTTTATTACTACATAATTTCTATATCTACCATAAGAATAACACCTTCCCAACATTAATTCTAAATATTACCTCTGTTTGTTTTAATAATCCCGAGAAATATAATAGTAATAGAATGTTTGCTCACTTTTTTTTTTGCCTTGAAATAATTGGTGGCTGCTACTGTCATTCACTTCACTTCCAACCCCACTAAACCAGGTATAACTCCACTTAGAGTTACAGCAAAAAGCAGCCTACAAACAAAGAAGAGATGAAATCTTAAATCCTTTTTGAAAATAAGAAGTCCCTCTCTTATGTCTCAACATTTCTTCTCACTAGGTAGCCATCATCAGAATGCTTTGGCAGGACTCCCTCACACTAAATCCTGAGTCAGAAGTGCCAATGATGATGAATATCCCATGTAATCAGAAGTGTCCACCTGAATTTTTTTTGTTCATATTTCTTGAGTGTGCAGGCTTTCTGTCTCCCTCAGTTCCTAGTTCTTTGGGAGGGGAGAGGGCTTGTACTTCAGAAATGTTGATGGGACCAGTTTTCCTGTCCTAAATCTGATGTGTCTATTTCCTGCTGAGTTACATGGTGTCTCTATTTCTATTCGTCCAAATTGTGTATCTGAGCCTCACCTATCAGAGGAAGCTAGGACAAAGAGAAAGAGCCTGGGCATAAGTGCATAAGTGGAAAGTATGTATCATTATATAGGACCATGCAGCTATACAATTCTTAATTTTGATTTACATTTCATCTGTTAATTTAATTGTATAAGTATATATTGTATTGACCCAACTAATAGAGTCACCTAGGCTTGAAAAGTATTTTTTCACTGATGAAGAATTTCCAAGTGATTATCATATTTCAAAAGACACCTATGCATTGTTTTGGATATATTTTGCCCATATTTCTGATCCTAGTATTTATTTGGATGTACTGCTGTCTTCCTTTGATAGGTATTTTTGATCCTGAATTCCCCATTTGTAAATGAAATGAGCAGATGATAGAAGTTTTTCTACTATGTTTTCATTAAGATGGTAATGAAGTACAAGAATATTAGATGCTGATTTAATTCAATTTTGCCCTAGGAAAACACAATGACCTAAATAATAAATATACTTTAAACTGAAAAGTCAGTGTTTCAGTGTGAGTTATACTGTTAACAGTATATCTTACATTTTGACTGATAGGCAAAAAGACCTTTACCAGATCAATGTGACTGAATCATGTGAATAAATATTGCTTTTATAAGGGAAAGAAATATTTAAAAATAATTTTAAGGCTTTGGATCTTATTTTAGAACTGACAACTGAGGCTACATTTCAGGAGTTATAAATCTGGAAGTATCATAGTAAACAAAGGGCAAGGGAATATTTAACATTGAAATAGGTCTTTTTCCAGAGAAGTTGATTGGTTTAGAAGTCAGCACATTTTCACATAAGGTTGATGCTAAAAAAGTGCTGCATTCTCAGGTTAGTACATGCATATGCAATTATGGAGTACAAGGTCTGTGAATCCAGAGGTTGGTCCAGGAGAGGATTGAGGAAGCTGGGAGAAAACTGAGTCTTTATGTGGCACCAGTCTGTATAGTAAGAGCAGCCTGGAACATGAACCCTGTAAGGCTGTTCCAGCAATGGCCCTGGCTCCGAGGCCTCTCAGTTCATTGGTGTCTGATCAGCAACCACAAAGCCGTGTTCATCAGGCTTCCTGTGTACTTGTTAAATCTGTGTGATTCTTTTCATTTTCACCACTACCACTACAGCACCACACCCTGCTACAACTCCTGGTAACTTTGTAATGGATCTGCTTTTCATCTACTCTTTCCTATTGTGTTTCCAAAATATAATCACTCTGGTCTTTTATTTTTTTTCAATTTTTATTTTTATTGGTATATGTTTGCAGTACTTAATAATTACATTTCTCTCAGGGAGTTGGTACATATACATAACACATCTTAATTCTTTTTTTTCATTTTTGATCCCCTTTCTCTTCCTTCCCTCCTCCTTCTCTCCATATCTTGGTCCCTTTTCTTTTTGCAAAAGATCTAGCTCTTTATTTCATATTATCTTTTATTTTGCTCTTTGTTTATATTTTGTGTTTTTTATATAAGAGAACCTTATATTTTTTATATAAGAGAAACCATGTGATATTTAAACTTGAGAGTCTGATTTATTTCACTTAATATTATAGTAGTCTTTGGTCTTTTAAAGAAACCTTTTTTTTTTTTAGGAAATCATAGCTACATTGAAATCCGCCAATAATTTCTTATTATCCTTACAATAATCCTAAATCCATAATGAGATCTCCAAGGTCTCTATAATATTGTCTGTCTCCATTTTTCTAACCTCATGTTGGGCAATTCTGCATATCAGTTTTACTTCTGTTACCCGGGTCTCTTTCTAGAAGTGTTTTCTAGATTCTTTCTATCCTGAACAAATAATTCATCAAGACAAATGCAAACACTAGCAGGGTTTTATATTTATAAAAGGCAGGAAAACACATATGTTCTGCAGAGCAAGTTTGGGCCAAGAAAAAGTAGGAAAGGAAATATACTCTATAGGACAGGGGTGGGCTACTGTGAGAGAATACAATAGCTGCCAGCTCAATGGGGACTGCTCTTGTATTTTCCACTCCTCAGGCTGGTGTCAGATTTAGGCTGTCCTGTCGAAAACCTGCTCAAGTTCTGGGGAGATGTCCATGTTCAGGGTTTTGGGAACTGTTCTGCGCATCTGTCCTGGGATTTTGTAATTAACAGGTCACACCTACTTCCTCAGTCACTCTGCCATGCCCTAATCTCCTGCCTCACTTCTATTCTTGCTTACCAGGTGTGTTGGAGCATTCATGCATGTTGTTTCCTTTTCCCGAACACTTTTCCCTCAACTCTGCCTGGCAGGTCCTCAGAGCATCATGATTAAAGCTCAAAATCATACAATAGCTGTATAAAGGCCTTTAACAGGCTGATTAAAATACAGAACTAGATTTATTTGACCTGACAGTCTTTAGCATGTCCTAAACACACACACACACACACACACACACACACACACCCACCCATTATTTAACAACAACACAAAGTTTCATAAAATGTTATTTTGCAAATGTTTGTGAGCTATTGTCTAATCCTTAGAGCTAATGTTTTATTTCCTGTGTTCAAATTATAATTCACATATGAATTATATCTTGATAACTCTTAGCAGGGCAAAGAAACTGGTCAGTATATTTAAACTCCATGAAATATTATGGGCAGGTCACTCTCCCCAACAAATTGTTATAATGAAAAGGAGACTCTAATTTATTTGGCCAACTAACTGACATTTCAATAAACAGTAATAAAATTACTCTAATATGATTTAGATTCTATTGAGAGGCCACTAATGGTATTCTGTAGGCCAGAACTAGTCTATAGATGTTTTGTTTAACCCATACAGTATTAAAAGCAACTTGAGGCAATATTTAAAAATTGAGAGAATGAAAATAATTGGGACTTTTGGATTTTCCTAATACTTGGGAGGTGCTGATAACCTGAGATTCATATTCTCCACTTGTTAATAATCAGCTGAGGCTGAATGGGGACTAGAGTTTGTTCTTGACTTGTTAAACTACAGATTGCTGCCCCCCCAGGAAGTTTCTCATTCAGCAAATCTGCATTTTTATCAAGTTCCCAGGGTGAGGCTGATGCTGCTCCCCAAGAATCCATACCTGAGACTTTCAGTACCACCAAGTTTGGAAATGTGCTTTCCAGCTCACCACAGTTGTTGTTGTTGTTGTTGTTGTTGTTGTTGTTCTTCTTCTTCTTCTTCTTCTTCTTCTATTCATTAAGTTTATTGGTACATTTTAGGTGTACAGTATGATGACATTCATCATTGGGAATTTGTACCTTTACATGATATATCTTGGCTATATTTTCCCCATTCCCCTGCCCTCCCTTCAACCATTCCAGCCCTCCCTATTTACAAAGACTTTGATTCCATTTTTTCCTATTCTCATATTTATTCCTTTCCCTTTGGATTCTTCTGGTCTGGGTATCCAGTGCAATTTATTACCATGCTTATAGTGTTACTTTTGGTATATATGGGGAAATATTTTCCCCTCCGTACCTCTCCTGAAAGTAAGGAAAAAAACCCCCAGAAAACAAGGAATATTTCAACATATTTATTATCGAAATATTTGGCCTTCTTCACTTATGTACACTTCCTACATGGCTTCTGGAGATTTTTGAATCTGGAGCACAGTTCTGTGGTATTTTTCACATAGACAAAGAATAAAATCAGGCAATAGGGCTTTAACTTTCAGGCATTCAGACCTGGGTTTCAGCCCCTGGCTCTGCTGTTTAACAGCTCTGTGACACTAGGAGACTTTTGAACCTCAAGTCTCATTCCTCATCTATAACAAAGGGATGATACTTATCCCATTGGGTTATTATAGAATTAAAATACTGAATGTGATATCCTTAATACACTATAAATGCTTAATAACTTTTTAAATCAATGTGATTATTGATAATGTTACTGGAGTTCTAAGGCCAAAGGCCTGGCTCCAGAGGTCCCAATAGGCTAGGTGTAGGCCACCCATCCCACGATACATCAAAGTGATGAGCAGTGGTGAAGGGCAGAAAAGAAGCTTTAATCCACATGGTGGTGCTGAGAAGCACAGAACAGTTCAAGATCTGTCTTTGTGGAGCTGACAAAAACTTTGAGGTTTTATAAAAATTGAGAACAGAGATAGGGTTGTGGATTTGCATATGGGGGGAGCTTGAAAATGCAGCAGTATAAGTAATTCTGGTCAACATGAGATAGATAAGTAGATAAGATAGGACATGAGATAGAATCAAACATTTAAAAAAAGAATGCAGCAGATATCTGTCCAGGAACAAAACAGAACAGTGATAGTCTTTATCAAAATTGGAAATACAGGATTTGCTGGATAGGGTAAAGGAAATGAGCTAACTTTTGGACTTGTGCTTAAAATGTGTTAATGATATAGTTGAGGATATCTCTTAATGTATGGACATGGGACTCAGAAGTTCCTGGGCTGGAGACATGGCTCTGGGAATCATTAGCTTACACGGTTGTTAAAAATTACCATAGATGTTAACATTTCTCAGGGGTAGTGTGTTTAATGGGAACAAAGACTATAATGCAGGGAGCAAAAAGAAGGAGCTTACAAAAAAGACTGAGAAAGAAAAGTCAGGAAAGCAGGAGAAAATCAGAAGAATGTGGTACCTCCTAGGAGGAAACAGCTGCATAGGGGAGGTTTCAGTTGCATTTGGAAGCTAGGCTCTGATTGGGACATCTATTAGCACCGATGCATGATTTTTCTTAGCAGTCCTCAGCTATCAAGATATAGAAGAGGAAAAGGGAGATAGACCAGATGGTCTAAAAATGAGAGGTTTACAGACACGGCAAAAGAGAAGAACAAGGAAAATAAAAATAAAATAAATTTGCTAAAGTAGTAAATCTATAAAGTGATTAAATATAAGACAATATGATGTTGGGTGGGCAACCCAATTTTGGTTGTCTTGAGACTCCAAAGTAGAATAGTTGTAAATATAATATATAGCAAAATGAAAAATTTAATGGGGATTCATGGACACTTGTATACTTCACCAAGAAATTGTCCAAGTGCTGAGTGAAATAGAGACAAAGAGTAATTCTTGTGGAATGAACCTAGACATATACTCCAAGTATCTCTTTTTTTTTTTCTCTTTCTTCTAAAGTGACAATAAATATTTAACACTGTACTTTTTTTCCAAGCAGATTGTTTTTTAAAGAGCAAACCGCTGTACCAGTATTTTTCCATCTGGACATAAAATAACCACATGAAAGTCAAATAACATTCATGCATGAAAAAATAACTTTCAGATTTTATAGTTGGCTTTGAATTTACTAAAAATATTATCAATATAGCTGACATTTTTAGCACTTTTAAATGTGTGAGTTACAAATGCTTTCTGTGCGGTGTAGGTCTATCCCTGCACCATGGCCCTTGAGGACTGGAGGATCTCCCATGTTTTGCTGCATCACTTAGGGAAGGGAATCTTTAAAAGGTAATGAGTCAACCTGCTTAGACTCTGCATAAAGCCATCTTTCCTTTGGGGGAACGGGTACCTCCCTAGGGGAAGTACCCAGAAAGAAGGAACCATGGCTCCTGGACCCACAGTTGTTCTCATTGTCTCCTCTTCATTCTCCTTTCTTCTAACCTCAGAGAATCCTATTTTAGGCAGGGAGTGGAGAGAATGAATGCTCTTTGACTTCTGCTTCTCCTACACATTTTGTCTATATGCCACCCCCTCACTCTTTTAAAACAATGAGACAAAAGCACTTATGGGGTAATTCTGCTTTCTGACCAGCTATATTGATTTCCTGAGGCAGCAAGTTAAGTAAGCATTGCCTATAAGCTTAGAAAAGGGGAAAGATCAGGAGAAAAATGTGCTAAAATAACTATTCTACAACACCCACATGAAATTCTTTATTCTTGTGGCAACAAAATTAGAAAATTAGTTATTGGCTTAGATATTTAGATTGAAGTGTCATTTCAAACTAGAGGTAAGACATAGTGGGAGTTATTAGATCATCGAGAATGTGCCCTTTAAGGGATAGTCTCTGTCTTTTGCTGTCTGGCCAGGAGGTGAAAAGTTTTCCCTAGTCACATGCTGTTGCCATGATGTGCTGCTTTTCTCAAAGCCCCCAAACAATGGGGCCAACCAAGCATGGGCTAAAACTCCAAAACTATAAAGTAAAATAAACCATTTCTCTCTAGAAGTTGATTATCTCACGTATTTGCTGTAGTAATGGAAAGCTGACCAACACAGACATGCCATGCTGGATTTTGTACGTACCCTTCTTTCCAACATGATTGTAAGTCCCTTGAGTTTTATAATATGTGACTGTAAGTCTCAGAATAGCTACTATCAATAATAAATATTTATTCATAATGGGGTTCTGTAAAATTTCAGAGACCACCCATGATACCTTACACTTCTCACACAAAGGGAAGAGACTGAGTGTCATTAATGACTGAAATATCCTGTTGAGCCATTAACAGAGAGTTGAGAATTGGTCAGTCAGGCCTAGCTAGGCAGTGAGGTGAAAGCCTCAAGGTTTTAAGAGAAGAAATATAGTTATTTGGCATCAGATAATAGTTTTCAATTGTGGTCACTATTATTTCTAAAGATTCCTTCCCATTCTCAAAGCTAGAAGACCAGGGCTCCTTTATCTCTATGTCTGACCACGTTACTACCTGCTTCAAAAGCTGCCCACATGGCTTTTTTCATCTTTGTTTGCAGCACAAACCTACTAGCTTCATCTATCAATGGCAGAATTTTAGAATCTTTGACTTGACAGGACCTGGGGACCACATTTTTACCATACTGTACCAAGTACCAAGCAATGCACCTCTATGCTATTGCCCTAGGAGTTTGGAGATGGAGAATACCAGGAAGCAGAACTATCAGCTGCCGAGTTTAAAAAGTATATACTTGTGACACTTGAATTGCAGCTGCTTTTTAGAACTCCACCTAAAAATAGCTCAAGCTCAGATTTTAGAAATTCTGACCTGAGTGGAGACGATTGAGTTTAAGAAATGTGAGTTCTTCTTAGGCTTTTATAAGCAGCTATGAAGGAAGTCTCATCCTTAACAAGAAGAGCAATTAATATGAATGATATTTATCTCCTAGACATGCACGAAAGATTAAGTGAGACTATATAGGTGAAAGAACATTGACTGCCATTTAGATATTTACTGGTATTACTCATTATAATTATGTACTTGAGGTACAGCAAATGCTTTTATATTTGGTATGACTATTAAATTCAGAGTGAGGCCCTTTCCCAACACCCACTAAATTGATCATGCTGATATTTAAATCAGATTCTGAAAGCCTCAAAATACTAAAGCATCCATTTTCAGATTGCAGTTTAACACAAATGTCTTACCTTTTATGTTGCATTTTTAAACCAATTCAATCAGAAAAGTACTTTGATGTTGTAAATACCTACATATCAGCTCATCTACTTTTAAATTAATCAAAATATTTAGGCATCTTCATAGAAATTTCTCATATGCATAAAACAAGGCAATAGTTATTTACTTCCCTGCACTATAATGTGTTTTAAGAAATCTCTATTTGCCTTGTATAAAAGGAATAAAAGCTAGTTTCATGGAACTCTATTGTCAGAATAATGAATGTTTTGATAATACCCCGATTCAAAGCTTGCCCAGTGTTCTCCCTCAAGCTATGCAGAGTGTATCCCCATTGAGTCCTAAAGGAAGAAAATTCTTCCTTCACCCTCTTCCTATACTTCCTTCAGAGCTGGGCTTGTAGCCAGTGTGAATAGAAAATGGTTAAACTGTTAACAGGTTAACAGCCAACATGATGTTCTCAGAATCTCTCAACATTACTTAGGAAACCAGTTACAGGCAGTTGAGTAGCAGCCAGAGAGTACACTTGAGAGTTCACTTGAGCTTATTATTATACATGCTGACATATTCAAATTGGCTTGAATTCCCTAGGCACCCTGAATGTTGGGGGGAGGTGGACAAGAAGCATGCTGGATACGAGTGGGGCAGGAACACTAGAAGAAGCTGGGTCTGTCATTAAAGATATGCTATATATATTTCCCTAAGGCAAATTAGTCCCACAATCATGAATTCAGACAACAAGGAAAGAGCTGTGAATCTAAAAAATGAGGCTGTATTTCTAAGTCATATATGTTAATCCTTTTAATATATTAAGAATTCTATCTGGTATTAGCATTCAGACTGCTTTTTTTGGAATCATTTATAAATGTCTTTCAAAAATTCTATTCTAGCCAGGTAAGTTAATCCATATCCATCCTACCAAATAGGCTGAAAAAAACAAAAACAAAAACCAAACAACAAACCATCAAACCCAAAAACCCCCCAGGAATTATGAGTAAATGTCTGTGACATTTTGGGTAATCGGAGTTATTGGGGAAACTTTTGAGCACTGGTGACTACAAACATAACCTTTGACTGTTTTAACTAAAGTGGTTTGAGAGGATTCAGAGTTGTGTTGGAAGGTGTAGGCAAAGGCAGGGGAATTTGCCGAACACAAAATTGTTTATTAGTCTTCTGTGTTTGTGACCTTTCAGTAGTACAATAGAAAAAGAACTCAGCATTGTAAAAATCATATGTTTCATTAACATGATAAATAGAATATAAACAAATATATAATCTCTATTATAATAAATATATAAATAGAATATATACATAGAATATAAACATATAGCTAATACTGAATATAATCTGTTTGAAACATATGTAGCTTTACAATCCTTATTAAGTTTGCCATTTCATTCAGAAATGTGTAACGGAACATGTTATGGTTTATATCTGAATGTCCCCTCAAAACCTCCTGTGCTCATAGGTGGGGCTTTTTAAAGGTGATTGGATGAGGGTGTGATAGCTAAATATGATCTTGGGAGGTGAAGCCTAGTAGAAGGAGGTGGGTCACTGGCCTAGAAGGGTCTATCTTACCCCTTTCTCCCTTCATATTCTTTCTGCTTCCTGATGCCATGCCATAAGCTATCTCTCTTTTGTCATGCTGCCCTGCTTTGGAGCCAGCTGAGACTTTGGACTGAAACCTCTACAAACTGTGAGGCAAAATAAACCTTTCTTCCTTATACTTACAGATGTCAGGTATTGTGTGTCTCACTGATGAGAAAGTAACTAAGACACGTGTTGACAGACCTTAATCTGGATTAATCACAGGAAAATGGAAATGAGTTAGGAGATGAAAGTTGGAGAGTGAAATAAAGTAGAGACTTGGAAAAGGTGGACTTATACTTAGCATATTATCTAGACATTTTGACCACAGACCAAAAGTGATGGACAGTGCAATAGCAAGAGAGCCCAACATGAGGACGAGGGCAGGGAGAGTCTTGACACCGGAGAATTTTGGAGCAAGTGAAACTGAAGGATCTAAGCAGTGCTGTCTAGTAGAAACCTATAGTTTAAAATTTTCTAGTAGCTACTTGTAAAACAAAAAAGAAACAAGTATAATAAATCCTAATAATTTTATATTGTATTGAATCGAATATATATCTAAAACATTATACCAACCTGTGGCATTATGTGCATGTCAACTATGTAGCAGCCACACGTTGCTACCACACTGGACGGCACAGAAATCAGCCAGGCCTTGGCACTGGCTAAGTTTATCAGATCAGAGGAAGACCGACATCATGATGGGATAAAATCACTGTTAACTGAGAATTCAATTCTGAGAACAGAAAATCTGAAACAGTTCAATAAAAAATTTCCATTTCACCTGTGATCAAAGCTACAAAAATTAAAATATCACTAAGATACTACTTATGTGTCAAAATAGGTAAGGTTATCCTGCTCTCTAGTTGCTTAAAGTATGCTAAAACTCACAAGGTGCTGTTGGCAGTGTAAACTGGCATAACTCTTTTGGAAAACAACTTCATATTCTACGTCAAGAGCTTTGAATTGTTTTCCAACTTCTAAGATTCTATCACAAGAAGCAAGAATAACAATCAAGTTTTAACACTACAAAGATAATCCAAAATTTGGAAAAATTTTGTGTCAATATTATTAATATTATTGTTAAAAGAAGTGAGAAATAGAATCACCCTCAAACTTAGACAAAACCCAAATTAAAATGAAAATACATCAACAGAATTGAGGTGTTTACTAAAGTGCTTTTTAAAGAACATATAATGACAAGAGAAAACACATGTCTTAATCTGCTGTTGCCTCAATAAAGCTACATAAACACACACAAAATCTGGGTGGTATATGATTTTAAAAGGTTTGTTTTTCATGCATATGTTTGCTGGTTAGCTGGCATATAGCTCTGCTTTCACTTTCAGGAATGTTGGCTTTGGTTGCAGGTCTGGGATCAGGTATGCTGTATGTATAGACGCTCCTTGATTTAAGACGGGGTTATATCCCAATAAATTCATCATAAGTTGAAAATGTATTTAATACACCTCGTCTATCTAATGTCATGGCTTAATGTACAGTATTAGTCATTTCCAATATTGTACATTAATTACAGAATTGGTCATTTCCCCTTGCAACCATGTGGCTAACTGGGAGCTGAAGCTTGCTGGTATTGCTCAACCTTTTGTGAGAGTGTCTCACCACATATCTCAAGCCCAGGAGAAGAGCAATGTTCAAAATTTAAGGTGTATTTCACCTGAGTGTGTATTGCTTCCGCACCATCTAAAGTTTTAAAACAATCATTAAGGTGAACCATCTTAAGTTGCAGACTGTATTCATTTTGCAGCCCAGGTTTAAGGGACATCTGCTACAAGAGTAAGGTTCTTTCATGGCAGACTCTTGGTGTGCAGAAAGGCAAGTAAAACTGCACAGCACTGTGTAAGCTGCTTAGCTCATGTCTGCTTTGTTCTCACTGGCCAAAGCAAGTCACATGGTCCAGCCTAACTCTAGTGGTGGGAAAAATACCCTATACCTGCCATAAGAACATGGCAAGAATGTTTTGTGTATTACTCAACAGGAATAAAGAACTAGAACAAATGATTCAATGTACCATGGCCTGCTCCCATTTTTATTATTCATATCCCTCCAACCTTCAGATGTTCACCTGTATTCCAAGATTCTCAAAAATCTTATTCCCAGATAACATCAGGCTAGAAAAGACAGCATCTTAGAATCCATGTCAACTCCAGATACACTCCCTCTCAGTCTGGAAACCCTTAAACAAATAAAACAAAATTTCCACTCTCTAATACCTGACATATAATGATGGAACAGGAACAAGAGAACCACAGCAAACATCTTCATTGTAATAGGGGAAGAGTGAGATGCATACAGCAGGCACAGGGTTACAGTCATTGGGAAATCTTGATAGGCAAATGTTGCCAGGTTCTCCTACCTTGGGGAAGAGACTGTACTTGAATCAGACTCCATTCCTGTTCTGTAGGTGTTGCTCCCCAGATCTGAGCCCATGTTTTCTCTATGACTTTGGTACCGCTCTTTGAGGAGTTCTTCTTTGACCAATCTCCCTTGAGTGCTTCTAAAGAGGGCTTGAGAATATGCCCTATTTGTTGGTGGACCAGTGTGCCTCCTGAGAAAGGCAGGGGAGGAGTCCAGAGGTGAATTTATGTCTCAAAGTGTCAAAATCACTCTTAGTTTGAGCTGACAAAACATTTGCAATACTGGTCAACTTTTTATCTTTGCAAATTCTACAATTCCAGGGCTTATTTTTATTATTTCTTAATATTGTTTGCAAATAGGCCATGGTTTTCTATGAATCCATTAACACTGCACCTTGAAACTTGCTCATTTTTTGTCTTTTAGTTTATTGAAAGTAGCATTTATAACAAATGGACCAGCCTTTTCCAGTCTTTTATATTAACATCCTTACTGCCTGCCCCCTAATCACTAAACTAATAACACATATATTGGGACTTGTTATGGCAGTACCTCACGTCTAGTACCAATTTTCATCATAGTTAGCTATTACAATAATGATATGTAACAAAATGACCAAAAGGTCTCAATGAACATGAAATCTCAGAGACGTGCAGTAGTAAGCATTAGTTTCTTATTCGTTGGCTAGGGTTTGGCTCAGCTTTTGCTGAACATCAGCTAGACTTAGGGACTGGCTTTGAGTTGGGTTCAGGTCTGCTCCATGTGTGGTTATTCTGCACTGCTTCCTACATAAGCTCTTGTCAGTATGGACAATCACATTGCAAGAGAACAGCCTGGCCCATCAGCTCACTCTGAGACTTTGCTTGGATTTTATTGTATTAATCATAAATTTTATTTTGTATTTTTGATGCATTGACATCTTGGGGCTTTGCTAATGCCAGAGAAACTGCTCATACCAGGTTAGTAAATTCCTAGAGAAACAAAACAAACAGCTTGTGAGTGTACCTTTCATATGCAACCCAGCCAGTTGTAGCCACCCTTAACCACTTTCCTTACCAAGCGCTTACATTCTGGGAGGCCAGTATTTTCCTGCCTTAACCATCCCTAAGATTAAGTCCAGAAAACTTGGAATAGCCCTTACACCACAGAGCCCATGTGAAATTATTCAAAGAAACTAATCCTAAACCTATTTGCCTTGCCTCACCCATTCTTCCCCATTGAAACCACAATAAAGGCTCTTGTGCCCATTTTCTCCTTGCTCCTATCTCCTGATTGACCTCTGTACTTCCCTATGTGCCCTTCTGCACATGTCCCATGGCATGACATGCTTTTCTCTCTTGAGATCTGTAGTAACAAACTATCTTTGCAATGGCAGTGGTCTCCTACTGGCCTTGATGTATGAAGTAATAAAACCTAAATTATAAAACATTTGTTCACTAATATCCCTTTGACCAATTTAAGTCACTTGGTAAAACCAAAAGTCTAGATGTGGAGAATTATTCTCTCCTTACTAGTTTGTTTAGAGACAGGGTGCATTTCCACTAGGAAGGAGGAGTGAGATACTCTTCACCAGAATGATAGGAATATGAGTATATAATTCTAATAGAGGAGAGTGAAGCATTGTGACCTATTATTCAATCTGCTGCACCATATTCATGTGTGATGTCAGTTAAAAAATGGAGACAAACAATATGACTTCAAAAATGTAAAACTGAATCTCTGCAGAGAAGGCTTGGAGGAAGGTGAAAGATTTCTGCAATGAAAATTATAAAGTACTGATGAAAGGTGCTGCATGAAGCCATGACAGGGTTGCAGCTTCCGCCTGCTTCTCCTAGTGCTCATCCTTGGGGAAGCAAGCTGCCACCTGAGAAAGATCCCTCCCAAGATGCATGCTGCCTGGAGGCTGCAGGTCGAGTGCCTTGTGATCTGGTTGATTAATTATGAAAATGGCCCCACACCTTCAAGCTTCCCTGTATCTGTGTTCCTCTTCAGTGTGACTTTGGAGCTCCTCTCAATAGGAAGTGGACTGTCCATTCCTGCCCCCTGAACCTGGGCTGCCTGGGACTGGCCACAAGTGACCCCTTATTCTTACGGGTCTCTGTTCTTCTGCTCCCACTCCAGGGCCTGTGAGCACCATGAGCAAGCCCAGGCCAGCTTGCTGGAAGAGAAAAAGCCCACACAGAGCAGAGCAGAAGTTCCTCTGCCTATAGCCACCAACCCTGAGAAAAGGCAGGCTACAGGGAACCCTGGAATGCACACCAGGGCCCAGCAGACACCAGAACTTTCTACCCACTCCCAGCCAAAATTCCCAACTTGAAGAATCATGGGCTAAATAAATGCTTACTAAGTTTCTAAACATTGGGGTGGTTTTTATGTGGCAAGGCTAATCTGAGAGAAAGAATGATTCTATCAACCCACGTGGGTCAGGGATGTCCCTCACCCCTGAAATATAATCCTGCCTGGCCCATTACAGTGAAAAGACTTTGATTACTACTATCAAAAAAGAGGTACTGGAATCCCTGGTACCAAAAAAAAAAAAAAAAAAGGAGAGGTACTAGAGCCGGGTGTGGTGGCACACACCTGTAATCCTGGCAGGGAGAGGCAGGAAGATCACAAGTTCAAGGGCAACCTGGACTCCACAGTAGGATGTTGTCTCAAAAAGAAAAAGACAAAAGAGGTATGAAGATTTCTGAGATACCAGCCCCAGGTGCCTAGGACTGCGGCCAGCACAGGGGAGACCCTGTTTGAGAATGAAACCTCCAGCCAGGAAAGCAGCACTAAGCAACAGAAACAGATTTCTTGTTTCATTTGAGCTCCTTAATCCAACAGTGCCTGAAGCCAGATGTCCCAGGTCTTTTTAGTTACATGAATTAATGCATTCTATTGGGTTTCTGTCACTTGCAACCAAAGGATTGCTAAGATTGCTGACACACACAGCCAAGAGATTTCAACCACCCTTACCTCATTCCCTGCTCTGTAAATTAAGGTGAATAATAGAACCTATTCCTCATAGGATTGCCGTGATGGTCAAGTGAGATACAACTTGGGAAATGTCTAGATTCAGTCCTTGCTCAATCCAGAATCACTGTCATGGATTACCATCTGAATGCAGAGACACTGGAACTGAAAAGTGTGGCCCAGATTTCAGTGGGAAGCTCTGGGCTGTTGTCTGGGCCAGGCTTTGACAAAGCCAACCCACCTCCAGAGCAGAGGTGGGACAGGGAAGCTGGAGGGTCTGAAGGATGATCTTGAACTTCTGACAAATTTTCAGTCTAGATCATAGTTGAGATCATTGGTGCCTCGGGGTTGGGGGGCAGCTCCAGACAGGAATTTGTAGATCAGATCTGTGGCCCAGGGATGGTAAAGGTATTTTCTCTAGCTGTGGTATCTCCCAAAAGCACTCCAACCCAGCAGCTCTCAGCTGTTTAAAACCTTAGCGACATTGTGACTCAGTGCACCCAAAAGAAAAGTTCAACTGACCATATTCCCTTCCTCTGACAGATAACGCTCGTTAAAAAAAATAATAAAGTACTGATGAAAGAAATTATACAGGACACACACACGTACAAAACTGGAAAGGTAACCCATGTACATAGATTGGAAAAATAAATTTGTTAAATAGGCCATACTACCCAAAGCAACATATAGATTCAATGCAATTAACATTGAAATACTAGCCCGCTGCAGACAGGCAGGTTTGTGCATGTCCTACTGAGGTCCTGAGTCACATGGAAGACACCGAATCACCCCGCTGCAGACAGGCAGCCACCTGATTCCACACTACAAAGATGCAGAGGACACCAGACCACCAGACCAAGGTACTGAGTCCCACTGTTCCCGGCACAGAGGTGGG
>NW_004624784.1:4936669-4957574 GCF_000247695.1 Heterocephalus glaber | reverse complement strand
TCATTAAAAAATAAAACAAACAAAAAATAAAGGCTGGTGAAGATACAGAGGTAAGAAAACTTTAATGCATGATTGATGGGAAAATAAGTTAGTAAAGTCATTAAGGTAAAGAATATGGAGATACTTCAAAAAACTAAGATAAATCTATCATATGCTCCAATAATTCTACTACTGAATATATAGAGTGGAAGGAGATGAAGTCATTATACCAAAAAGATACTTGCATTTCCACATTTATTATAGTACTCTCCACAATGGCTAAAATATGGAAGAAACCCAGATGCCTTTTAAAATAAACACATTTCTGCTTCATAATTCAAAATGGTTGGTAGGAATTATTATAAAATGTAGAGGCAGGCTGATAGTGAAACAGAAAGACAAACAGATTGAATGGTCTAAAAATCAATCACAAACAATTTTCACATAATCAAACTGAGTTATTTAATCTATAATATGTATTGATTACCAGTGTGATACGGGCTTCTGTTCCAGAAAGAATAGCATTTCCCTAAAAATGTGTAACTCAGAACTGTAATTCTGAGAGATGTTCATAGGATATTAACAGGTATCCCACAGTATTAGTTTCCTATGGCTATTGTAATAAATTACCATGAACTTTGTGGCTTTCTACAACCCAAAGTCATTATCTTACAGTTGTGGAGGTGAGATGAATCTCAGTGGGCTAAAATCTAGGTGTCAGTAGAGCTGCATTCCTTCTGGGGGCTGTATGGAAAAATCTGTTTTCTCCCCTTCTCCTGCTTCCCCAGATGCTGGTGTTTGTTTCCTGTCATCTTCTAAACCAGAAATGACTGATTGAGTATTTCTTACACTGCATCATTCTGAAAATAGCCCTCTTCTCCCTTCTGATAACTTCTCCCTCCAGTTATAAGAACTTTTATTATTACACGGGTCCCACCCATATAACCCAGGATAACCTCACTATTTTTTTCCTCTGGTATTAGAGATTGGACACAGGGCCATATGCCTGCAAGGCAAGTGCTTTACCACTGTGCCACATCTCATCCCTTTGTAAAATTTTATTTTGAGATAAGCTTTGGCTAAATTGCTTGGATGGGTCTTAGACTTGAGATCTTCCTGTGTCCGCCTCCAAAATAACTGGGATTACAGGTGTGCACCACCACGCCTAGCTAACCCGGCTATTTTGGGTCAGCTGATTTGCAACCTTAATTCTACCTTCTACCTTAATTCCCCTTTGCCACATGAAGTTATGGAAATTAAGACATAGACATCTTTGGGAGGCTGTTATTCTGCTTAACACAGCCAAAAAACAGGTATTTATGGTCACTTGTAATATTTCCTTCTTGAAGTTTTACAATGTACACCAGTCCTGTAAAGATTCAATTCATGGCACAAAGAAGCCTCCTATTTAACTTCACCCAACCCAAGATCTCATTCCATTTTCACTTGTACATTTCATGAAGCTGAATTAAAGATCTATGGGGGAAATAAAGAAAAAAAAGAAAGAACTGGTTTCTCCCCCAAAGGAATTGAAGAAAGCTTTTTAGTTTTTCAATCATCAATTGCAAATTAATACTGAATTCATTAGTGCTGAGGGAACAGGGCAGAAGAGTGAAAGAGAAAACATCTATAGAAATTAGAAGCCCCTATTAGAAGGCTTCTGTTCCATCAAAAGGCAATGTAGAATATAGCAGCAGTTGTGGGAGTCTATGCATGCTCATTTCATCTTATCCTTGACATATTGTGGCTCATGAATAATTTTTTAAAAATTCAAGGTCATTTTCTTAATCTCTATGACTCTTTCTTTTATGTAAATTTGGGTTAACATATTTCTTTTCATCTAGTACCATTGAGGGGTATTAAATAATGTTAAAATGCTCTTTGGCATCCACATACAGAGTTATTACAGTTTGGTGCCAAATATTATGATGGTAATGAGGACTAGCTCACCAATATTTCATTACATATGTAACTTTTCCATTAACTTACTGCATAAATCACTAGTGACCACATTCTGTATTATCCCCATAGCCAGAATAGTCAGTGTCTTTCATCTTTTAGATATCTTATGTTGAAACCAAGAAATATAAACAAGAGAAAACTGAGATTTATTTTAAAAATTCCCAGAAGGCACTTGTTTTCTGTGGTGAGCATAATGAATGCTTACAATAAAGAAGCCTTGGACAGTCTTTCTAGCTCCAGGATTATTCATGCAGCAATCATGCTATTGGTGTCAATCTGTTTTTATGATAATATATTTTAAAGTATTCTGAACCTACTCAACAAAGCATAGTACAATGCTTGCAGCCTTCCTCTAGCCCTCTCTTGCTAAGATATCTATTCACTTCCTTGATTAGAGAAAGCCAAGGAATATAGACATTAAAAGAGAGGTAAAGTACAGATCAGTAAAAATCTAACATGAATTGGAACTTGTAATTTTAAAGGAAGAATCATAAAAGAAAGAAATTGTTGGTTACTCTGACTTATATTCTAGATGATATTACATATTATAGTACAAACATTGTCCAAGCCAGCCCCTGAATTGTGTGTATGACACAAAGGGATGAGTTCTGTTCATTTTATACTTTGCCAAGAACAAAGGGGCTATCCAGGGTCTGAGCTTAAATTTGGTTTTGGATTGCTTTAGGTTTTCAAGTAACTATTCATATTCTAAGTGAGTATTATTATGTAAGTTGTAAAGGTTCTTACTAGTGTTTTTAGAGCAGGTAACATTGCAATGTATTTCAGTTGAAAAAGTTATCAGGGGGAACATGGGGTACAACTCAGGGGCAGAGTGTGAGATTAGCAGACACGAGGCTCTGGGTTCAATCTCCAGGAGCCACCCCCTCACTGCCAGAGAGATGTTAGTGTGGTTATTTCACCTAGGTGAAAAGCTAGTTGAAAACTTATTAAAAGATGTGCTCCCTCATCTTACCGAAGTTGACTCTCACTGTTGTCTCACTATATTAAGCTTTGTCATGACCTTACATTAGGTAATATCCACATGGACAGGGTAAAAAAAAAATGCACCACTTACATGTCTATTTGATGTCCTCCCTATGCACAGCTAGTCTTTAAAAATGTATTACTTATTGTGTGAAAGGTGCTTTATATCCTCAACAGCAGGATTTTTTCCCTCTAGTTTTCATTTTGCCTTGTACATAATATTAGGGCAAATAATTTGAATATGTGTAAATAAAAGTTTAGCTGAAGCCAGTGAAAGCAAGAAAATTATAACCTGGGTTACAAAAATATATAATTATCTCAGATAAAATTTTAAAATACATGTAAAAGAGCAAAGGAACATGGCTAGAGAAAAGTAATGAGGGAAAATGTGTTAGGAGTAATAGGCTGAGAATATACAGTTGAATGCAAGTCTGCCTGTAAAATGACTATTGTTTCTGAGTTGGACTGTTCAAAGAAAAGAATTTAAAAATTCACTCACCTCTGTTAATTTTAGAACAGAGAGTAGTGTAGCTGATCATCTGAAAATATCAGATGACACAACGTAATTCTATTTTTAGCTCTGTAATGCAACCATGGGACTTCACAACAGAATCCAATATGTTTTGTTAGAGATGCCACAACCAGTCACGACTGGCTAGCACTGCAGAAAACTGAAAGTCACTGCAAAGAAAATTACCATCAAGAGCAAAAAGCTAAGGGAATGGTGCAGTCACTGATGGCTGCTTGGTTTGCTTCAGGAACAGAGAATTATGTATATTTTTAAACCTGAAGCTGTAACATCTACTGAACCCAGGGTTTCCCACCATCAATTACTATGGATGAAAGTAGCTCTTGATTTTGAATGTTCACATGTCTTGGAGGTATGGAATCTTGTTTCAGCTGTTAGTAACCAGCTCTGAGATTCTGAGATAACTGCTCCTCCATTTCCCAGTTAGTTCCTCTCAGTACAATGTGAGTTGTACTAGATGCCCTTTGAAGCCTGTTCAAGGATCCAGTCTTTAAGTAGGATGGTTATATAACTCCTGAGCCTATAAGGCATAAATACACAATTCTTCCTTTTTTGTTTTTTAAATTTTAAAGAAAAAAACCTTTAATTAAAATGTTAAGGGAAGATAGGGGAGGACTCCAGTTTAGGTGGCTGGAGGGGGCACACTCTGATATAGAAGTTCAAACTAGCCCACTTATAAAACAAAAGGCCAGTTTTTAAGGATTACCTAATGGATTAGGGTCTGGTTGATGATTATCTCAGTCCTGGTGACATAATTCTGCGATCTTTATAGCTGAGAGATGGTTTAATTTCCAGGAAAGCATTGTCTCTGTCTGTGATGGTCTCAGTCATGTGCAGCTCCACCTTTCCTGGAATCTAGGTGACCACCGGTTTCGGATAACAGCTGGAGGCTTCTAGGTATTATAGCTGACTGTCCCTGTAAACCTTTTACCTTAGTGTCCACAGGTGGTAAAAAACGTTTTCCCATTCTGTAGGTTGTCTTTTCATTCTGTTAGTTGTTTGCTTTGGAGTGTAAAGATTTTCAATTTGATATGATCCCATTTGTTGGTTCTTGGTGTTATCTCTTGTGCAATTGGGGTTCTGTTCAGAAGGTCCTTGCCTACATATATGTCTTCAAGAGTCTGACCTATTTTATCTTCCAGCAGATTGTTTGTGTTTTAATATTTAAATCTTTGATCCATTTTGATTTTAGTTTACTACATGGTGAGAGATATGGGTCTAGATTCAGTCTTCTGCATGTGGATAGCCATTATTCCCAGCACCTTTTGTTAAAGAGCCTATCTTTCCTCTAACAAGATTTTAGCTCCTTTGTCAAAGATCAGGTAGCTGAATGTGCTTGGAGTTGTTTCTGCATCCTCTATTCTATTCTACTGATCCATAGATCCTTCCCCCCCCTCAAATATTATGCTGTTTTTAGCTCTGTAGTGTAACTTGAAGTCCTGAACTGTTATTCCTTCTGCCTTGCTTCTGTTGCACAAGGTTACTTTTGCTATTCTAGGTCCCTTGTGGTTCTATATGAATTTTAAGATTGTTGTCTCTAGTTCTGTGAGGAATGCTATTCGTAGTTTGCTTGGGATTTTGTTAAATCTGTATATAAATTTTAGATGTATGGCCATTTTGACTGTATTGGTTCTGCCTGTCCAGGAAAAGGAGACACAATTCCATGTTCTGATGTCCTCTTTGATCTGCTTTTTCAAAATACAATAGTTTTAATGTAGTGGTCTTTCATTCCTTGGTTAAATTAATTCTAAGGTATTTAATTTGTCTTGATGCTATGGTATAAGGTATTGTTTGTCTAATTTCTTTCTTGGTGAGTTTATTATCGGTGTGCAGGAACACTAGTAATTTTTGTGTATCAACTTTGTATCCTGATACACTACTGAATTTAGTTATTAATCCTATTAGCTTTTTGGTGGAATTTTTTGGACAGAAGTTAAGAGCTCCCGACTTAGTCTTTACACTTTTGAGTTCAAGGTCTTACAGAAACCTTTATGTTGAGGGAGTTCTCATCTTTCCCACAGTGACTCCAGACAAGGAAGGGCCTCTTCCTCTTTCTGCAGCCCAACACCATGGAGGCAGTTCTGGGCTTTGTGCACTGAGTCTTGAGTGCTATGGGGCTACAAAGGAAATGTTACCTGCACATACCATAGCTGCTCCAGCCTGGGAGCTGATGAGAACACAGCTCTGCCCTCTCATTTTGGCTCCAGCCAGTGTCTTCAAAGGCTGAGGAGCTGTGGAAGGGTAGAGTACTGTGTGCAGAATATATAGGGCAGTGTTCATGAGGAGACAGATGTGGGCCTGATTGAACTGAAGAGGCTGTACCCTCACTTCAGGCGTGGAGCCATTCTGCTGCTCAGGAATGTGACTCATCTTCGTTAGTGAGTTATAGGTGCTGCCTGAGGGTGTCAAGGGCAATTTTTTTGGTTCTTCTATGTATAGGATTATGTCATCTGCAAATAGTGGTACTTTGACTTCTTCCTTTCCTATGTGTATCCCTTTTATTTCTTTCTCTTGCCTGATTGCTCTGGCTAATGCTTTGAGAACCAAATTGAACAGTAGTAGTGATAGCAAACATCCTTACCTTGTTCCTGATTTTAGAGGGAAAGCTTTTAGTTTGTCTCCATTTAATATGATGTTGGCAATTGGTTTGTCATAAATGGCTTTTATCAGATTGAGATAGGGTCTTTCTATACCTATTTTTTAAAGGTTTTTTTTTTTTTATCATGAATGGGGGTTGGATTTTGTCAAAGGCCTTTTATGCATCAGTTGAGATGATCATGTGATTTTTTTTTTTTGCTTCTGTTTATGTGATGTATTATATTTATTGATTTGCATATGTTGAACTATCCATACATCCCTGGGATGAATCCTACTTGGTCATAATATATGATATTTTTGATGATTCATTGCATCCTGTTTGCCAGTATCATGTTGAGGATTTTTATGTCAATGTTAATTAAAGAGATTGGTCTATGGTTCTCTTTTTTGTTGGGTCCTTTTCTGGTTTTTCAAGCAGGGTAATGTTTGCTTCCAGGAATAAGTTTGGGCATGATGCTTCTCTTTTAATTTCTTTGTTAAATGTGTTTCTTGTATATAACATATATCATTGTATTGTGTTTCTTGATCCATTCTGCTGCATCTTTGACTAGCAAATTGAGACCATTCTCATTAATAGACAGCAAAATCTTGGTTTGCAAGCATAGTTCATTTTGGAAATATGCTTGTAATCCAAAGCACTTGTATATCAAAGTGAATTTCCCCATAAGAAATAATGAAAGCACATGATTCTTTCCACAACCCAAAAATATTCACATAAAAATAATTATAATACTGTAATACAAGACAAAATAACAAAAAAATAAAATATAAAGAACAATAAACAAATTAACCTATAATTACCTTTGAAAATCTTCATATTTATTTCACTTAAGAGTATTGCCTCAATGTGCATCCATTTAGCTATAAATGTCTATAGTTTCTCATTCTTTATGGCTGAGTAGTGCTCCAATTTTTTAAAAAATCCCACATTTTCTTTACTGAGTCTCCAGTTGATGGGCAATTGGGCTATTTCCAAGTTTTAGCTATTACAAACTGTGCTGCTATGAACATGGGTGCACATATATCACTGTGGTATGATTTTTTAATTCCTTTGGAAAGATACACAGTAGGGAAATAGCTGAGTCAAATGGGACCTCTAATCCTAGTTCTTTGAGGTATCTCCATATTGATTTCCATAGTGGTTGCACCAGTCTACACTCCCACCAACAGTGGAAAGGGTCCCTTTTTTCCCACAGCCCTGCCAGCATTTGTTATTGGTTGATTTTCTTATAGCAGCCATTCTTTCTGGGGTGAGGTAGAAAAATGTGAAATAGGAAGAAAAGGTTCAAAGGGGAAGTGGGAGGGGTTGGGGAAAGGAAAGAAGGGAATGGAATTAATATGAGAAAAGGAAAAAATGGAAACAAAGTCTTTGTAAATAGGGTTGGAGGGGCTGAAGGGAGGGAAGGGGAATGATGAAAATATAAGAACCAAGATATATTATGTAAAGGTACAAATTTCCAATGATGAATGTCATTATATTGTATACCTAAAAAGTACCAATAAAATTAATAATAAACAAAGAGAAAATCTTCCTATCTGGTGTGAAAGAGATAAGAGAGAGGAGGATTATTGTGTAGGATAAGTTTCACTATCACTAATGGAATCAGATGTTATCTATTGGCTCAATGGAATCTTTTTCTTTTCATGCACCTTTAACAGGGAACCTATTCAATGACACTTGCTTTTGTTTCCTTTTGAAGATTTTGCAGTAATGTGACATTGCATTGCCATTAAACAGATTCATCACTTGCAGTGTTACAGCCTTATTCAGATGGTGCTTTTCTACAAAATTTTGCACTGTTTCCCACATTTTACACATCTCCATTATCTCATTTGAAGTGAGGGATTCCTTCACCTTTTTCTCCTCCTCAGTGATCACCCACAATCTGGGGGGGCGGGATAAGGGCTCAGTTGTGATTATGTGACGTTTGGCATCACATAATACTTGTATTGTAAGACATCACTCATTTATCAAGTTAAAATTTATTGGAAATGTTTGCTCATCTTGCGGAATACTCACAGAACAAGTTACTTGCAACCCAAGGTTTTACTGTACTAGTTTTGAGAATATATAATTATAAAATCTCCAAACTCAACAACAAAAACTCAAACCACCAAATTAGAAAATGAGTAAAGAGGATGTAAAGATATTTTACTGAAAATAAATAAGATGGCAAATAAACACATGAAAGATGCAAATTAAAAGTACAAATTAAAACCATAATGAGATATTACTGCATACCTACCAGAATGGTTAAAATAAAACTGCAAGGATTCAGAGAAATTAGACTACTTAAATATTGCTGGGGGTAATAAAAATGATAGTCTCTCTGGAAAACACTTTGGCAGTTTCTTTAAAAACTAAACATGCAACTACCATAGGACCCAGTGATTACACCCCTGGACATTTATTGCAGAGAAATGAATACTTATATTTCTCTACCTGTATGTTTGTATCATCTGCATTGTACTGCACAAAAGCTGGACACAATTCAGATGTCATTTAATGATTGGTTAAACAAACTATGGTACATCCATACTATAGAATATTACTCACCAGTAAGACAGAGTGAACTACTGATATCTACAAACACTTGGATGAATCTCAGGAGAATTATGCTGAGCTAAAAAGTCAATCTCCAAAGTTTGTATACTATTTGATTCCATTTATACTACAATCTCAAAAAATAAAATATCAGAAGTGGAGAAAAGATTAGTGGTTGTCAAGAATAGAGACGAGGAAGGGGGAAGAAATGTGGGTATACCTATAATTGGGCCCCATAAAATATCCTTGTGGTGATGACAACGTCTGTATCTTTGTCAATATCCTGGTTCTGGTATTGCACCAGTTTTGCAAGGTGTTAGTATTGGAGGTACATAGGGGAAAGGGACCTATGTATTATTTCTTACAATTGAATGTAAACCTACAATGATATATGATAAAAAGCTTAATTTAAAAAGCAAATAAAATCTCCAAAATAAAAGTAGTCCTTTATTTACTACCAGACCTCCATATACATGTTTTAGTACCTTAAACAATTTCTGGTGAAAAGCAGATGCTGAATGAGAGGACAAGAGTTTGAAACACAGAAATAATAATCAATAACTTATTTATTAAAGATACTTAATCTCAAAACTTCTAGGAGCAAAGATACTCATTTTTTTCTCATGATCTATAAATGTTTAGTTTTACTCCCATTGTATTGATTTATTCTTGTGAGTTTGTGGGTAGAACTTTGAAGGACTAAAGAAAGCAAAATTTGCCTGACAGCGCAAACTGTTCATAGAAGCCAGTCAGAAATTTTTAATTTTTTTTCAAGGAAATTTTATTCAGCTTTGCTCTTCTTTGCTCATTGGACATGCTGGTTTTATGAGTTCCTTTTCCTGGTCATCCGTGTGAGATCTGGGTGCTGTTATCTGGCGCAGAGCACAAGCAGCCATTTGAACCACTGGAAGTTACTGAGCCAGTGTCCTCCCCAGGTGCTGTTTTATGTAATCAAGTACCTAGTGATTTTTTTTGAAATTAATTTGCTCCTTTTGGAGGAAGGAAGGAGAGTGTCATATTTTTGACCAGCTTATTGATAGGATTATGGTACCTGTGAGAACCCTCTCAGTTTACTACTCACCCCCAGGAGGGGTACCACCTCTACTGCACAGGATGCAGAGTTACAAGGTGGGCTACAGAAAGGAACAGTCTGAGAATTCATCCTGGTAAACAGGAATATTTCCATCCATGGATCTCTGAAGCCAAGACAATATATTTTGCAGGTCCTGAAGGAGAGATGATTGGATTGATGATTGATTCATGCTTCTGAGGGAATTAATATGAAATGATATTCTACCACAGCCATAAGGACGTAGAAGTCTGGTCAGTTCATCATACAGTCGATGGAGCAGTTCCCTCTAGTGGTTGGAGCCTGTGATGCTGAACGAAGAAATCAAGGCTAAAGCAAATAAAGGCTTTTCTTAGTTCCAGGAGCCACTTGGCGACATCATTTATAAGTGTTCATAATGCATTTTTAAGATTTATGAAATAAATCAACCTGTACAGACTCAGAGGGAAACCTGGATTATGACTGATAAACAACTATCCAAATGCACATATGTGAGGTGCCTCTTTTCCTTTGATCTCTCAGCCTCTGCTTCAGTACTTTTTTTATCCTCTGTGCTGCCAAATTTCCCAATTCTCTTGTGAACAGCCCATTATATACATATTAAGAGTTCAGGGTTATTTCCTTTATCAATATCTGTGGTTTAATATCAGATTCATATTTTTCTGTGAAATTATTTCCCAGTAGGAATAATCCTAGGCTCTGATCTCTAAATGTGAAATTAAAGGCTGTTAAATTTCAAGCACCGAGGAGAAGTTAAAATTGTCTAGGGCAGTTAGTCCAGCCTCGCCAGGCTTAGCCTAACTCAACTCATGTCTTAGAATCCTTGTCTCTGGATTGTTCTGGAGTACTGGGGAGGCAGTGACGGCTCTGGCTTTACCACTTGACTGAGGTCCCCAAAGTGTCTACCAGGTCTGAGTCCTGGTTCATAGTGGCTCATTTACCCACATGCCTTTTACTCTTCTTCAGAAGTTTTATTCTTCTGCTATTTCTCCTACATTGGAAAATGTACATAGGTTATTGTGCTATTCAGGGGGTCATTGCTTTGACACTTTGTAATTCACCCTATCAGGTAAAGGTAATATGTTTCCTTAGAGTGGTGATTCTTATGTAGCACTGAGAGGAGGGGATAGGGAGGAAATGACTGCCACCCTAGTTAGCAGAGTGGGATTTAGGTATAATTTGATAAAACATGATTTGAAATTACCATTGCTTTAGTGTGATTTTTCCAAACCACAATCTTTAATTTTTAATTCCAAATACCATTAGAGGATGTATGAGGCATCAAGACAGCCCTGAGCTGAAAAACATAGTGCTGCAATGATGACTGGAGCTCATCTTCATTGTGCTTACTGCTTGTCAGGTGTTAGCCAGCTTTCCATTACTATAATCAATAACTGAGATTAACTTATTTTTTTTAGCTCACAGTTTGAGAGGGTTTAGTCTATGATCAGGCAGTCCTAGACAGGATGCCAAAAGCACAAGAAATAAAACCAAAAATTGTAAAATGGGTTTATGATAAACTAAAAAGTTTTTACACAACAAAGGAAACAATCAATAGAGTAACCAGAGAACCTAAAAAGTGGGAGAAAATCTCTGCTAGTTATTTATCTGACAGAGGGTTAATATCCAGAATACATAAAGAACTAAAAAACACCAAATAGTAATCCAATTAAAATGGGCAAATGATCTGAATAGACACTGTCAAAAGAAGAAATACAAATGGGCAATAAATGTAAGAAAATACTTAATATCATTAGCTACCAGGACAGGGAAAATTCAAACTACAGTGAGATATAATCTAATACCAGTCAGAATGGCTATAATCAACAAACAAAACCCTCCAAAAATAACAAATGCAAGGATGTGGAGAAAAAGAAACTGTTATACATTTTTGGTGGGAATGTAAATTAGTACAGCCACTGTGGAAAACTGTATGGAGGTACCTCAAAAAATTAAAAATAGAACTACTATTTGATCTAGCTATTTCACCTCTGAGTATGTATCTGAAGGAAATCAGGGATGTAAAATAGATAGCTGTATTTATTGCAGCATTATTCACAGTAGTTATGAAATCAACCTAGGTTCCTGTCAACAGATGAATAAAGAAAATAGGATATATATATATATATATATTTCAGCCATAAAGAACAATGAAATCCTGTCATTTGTAGCAAAGATGAAACTGGAGGACATAATGTTAAGTAAAATAAGCCAGACACAGAAAGACAAATATCACATCTTCTGTCTTGTACATGGAAACTTATTCAAAAAATATCTGAAAGTAGAAGAAAGATTAATAGGATCTAGGAAGGGGACAGAGGAAGGAGAAAAGGGGGAATGGATGGACATCATCAATGCATGATGTGTGCACCTGTGGGAATAACACAATGAATTCTTCTAGTTTGTATAATTAATGTCGATAATAATAATAAAACTGACAAAGTTAACTTTCAAGGGGGGCGTGCAAACTACTCTCAAACAAAAATGCTGATGATGCCTTTGCCACACTTAGGTCAGCTACAGCCAAAGATTTCATGAGAAAAAAATGGTAGATAGTCAATAAACACTCACTTTTCTTATTTTCATGCTCCTTCTTTAACCCAAGAACATAAAAGTTACTTTGCTTATTTTTCCCAAATTAGATGAAAACATTTTTCTCCATTCTCCCTTCCTCCATGCCTTAACTATTAGAAATAGTGCTGCAATAAATAGAAATAAGCAGATACCTATTTTACATGCTTGGTTTCCTTCAGATATAGACTCAGGTAGAAAAGCTGGATCTGTCATACAAGAATCAACACTTGTCTTCATCTTTCTAGCTGGGCAAAACAAGAACCTACTTTGATAAAGTAGTTCTTGCTAATTACTCTTGGGGATCTATCTATCTATCTATCTATCTATCGTACTGGAGATTAAACTGCAGGTTTTTGCACTGAGCTACATTTAAGAATTTTTATTTATTTATTTTTTATTTCGAGACAGGGTCTTGCTATGTCACTAAGTTGCCCACACGGCCCTGATACTTTTGATCTGGCTGCCTCAGCCTCCCAAAGTGCTGAAATTACAGGTATGTGCCACAACGCTCAGCTCATGTGGGTATTTATTATTTTTAGCGAGCCCTAAATAAATAAATGTTTAAGCCTAAGTGCTGGGAACTGTGGTTATATCTGTCAGAGAAAAAAGAATGCAACAAAAATATGAGATAAGCATAGCAACAGCTAGTTTGTTTTGCAAATGATCTCTACAGTTTTTTTCAGAAATGATATCCCCCCAAGTCTTGTGTCATTTTCATAGAACATTTACATTGTGAATAGAAATTAGAAAGATTTCACTGAATTTCATCATAATATCTCAATTGTCTTCTTTTTAAAAGTGTATTTGGCCCAAGAAGGCAAAGGTAGATTTAAGTATTTCTCAGTTTTTCTCATGCTACTGGATGAAAAAAAATCAATCCTGACATTTGGATTTACAACTGCTGCATATAAATACACACACACACACACACACACATGCACACACGCACACAACACACACACACACAAATGTACCCGGAAAAATCTTTGAATAAAAGATTATTTGTATTGGGCTTCTCATTATAAATATTCTTCTTACATGTGTCATTAACTAAAACTCACATATTTTAAAATTATCCCTTCAAGGGATCTCTCTGTCTCTCTCTATTTGCCCCACAAACACACACCAATACACACACACACACAAAGACAGAACATAAGAAATTCTTTAATTTCATCGTCTTGTTTTTGGCACAGGCATTGTAGAAAGCTTGGGGAAAGAGTAGAAAATGTACCTAAAATGTACCCTAACAAATCAGATTGGGCTTTCAGCTACCAAGAAACAATTGTATGTAGATGAGAAAATATTGAACATTTCTGACAGCAGTTTAATGTTACACCTTTAGAAGTCACCTCACAATTTTAAATATGGAAATTTTAGTTTCTCATCCACATCAACAGATATTAAAATTTCTACAATTCCTTATGGCTATATCAGTCTTGATGCACATAATGTCTTTTAAAAATAAGACTCAGCAGAAAAATTATAATAATCAGAATGTTTGGCAGAAACAAAATTACTTTCTTATTACAACTGAATAGCATCTTAAATCACTAAAATGTTCCTCCATCTTAGCCAATGGTTCCACATGAAGGGTAAATCTTGATTATAGGAGTATTTTCTAGACTAAATATTGGAAGCATAAGCTGGTAGGTTGAAGCTAGAAGGAGTCATGTAGTCATCTTCTCCTAGGTCTAGTCACCTTTCCTCAAGGGATTTGCCCAAAGTAGTACAGCCAGATGGGCAGGGCTGGCCAGGCACTCATGCTTGGGACATTCAATCTAATTCAATCCCATATGTTAAGTTGTTATCTCAGGCTGGGAGGCTCCTGCCTTCCTCAACTTCTCCTCTCAAATTTATTTAATATTGTAAAATACATTCTTTGTTGTTTTTTTGTTTTGTTTTGTTTTGTATTATTTTAAGACAGGGTTTTGCTGTATAGTTTGGGCTTGTCTTGAATTTACTATGTAGACCAGGCTGGCCTTGAACTCATGGCGATCCACCTGCCTCAGCCTCCCAAGTGCTGAGATTACAAGCATTTGCCACCATGCCTGGCTTAATATTGTAAAATACATTTCTGTTGAAAGGGAGTGTGCTTTAGTATCTATGCAGTTATGTTGACTCTTACCCTAAGGTTCTTAGGCCCAGAAATATAATTCACATATAGATATAAACAAAGCATTCATGTGATAGTCTAGCTTATAGTGCAGTGCATATTATGATTTCTGTAATGAATTATACTACTACTAATAACAAACATAGAAGCAAGAACCAAACCACACAAAAGAATGAAGTCTTAGGTATGAAAGCTGCAGAACTTCTTAACCTATTTAGAACTATGGTTTTCAATGATTTATCTTCATTTAAAATCATTACATAAGCCCCAAATTTTTATAATTTCTTCTTCATCCTTGCCTACTACTAGAAGCATAATCTGCTAATTTAGAGAAAGAAGCTTTACATAATTATGTTCCTTTCTTTTAGTTTTTTCCATAAACAGCAATACAGTGATTTTCCTTGAATCTTATTTATGCAATTGAGAAAGCATGTGTGGGATTAAAATTTTTGCTTCTTGAAATATAAATAATTTGAAATCCTTTGCTAACATCTCCAGTTCTCCTAAGACTGAGAAATAATGAAGGATTGGCTTCTTAGAATTCAATTCTAAGCATAAGAGATTTAGAGTGGGAAAAGATTTTTTCAGCACTAATTGTCTATCTATATTTATGTTTTGATTCAGGAAATAAGAGTCAAGAGCAGAGAAATCTGATACCTATTATTCATGGTCAAAAGCAGGACAAGGAGAAGTACCAGGCCTTGGGAAAGCAGGACTCCACCTTCAAAGGATGGGGCTTGAGACCTGGCTTGGAAGTGTTTGCGCGGAAGTAAGAGAAAGCCCCCATCCTCCTCTCGGTCCTGCAGCACTGGAAACCAGAAAAAAAAATAGTCTCAAAGATACTTCTAGAGAATGGTGTTCACTGGGTGGAAATTTAGGTGTAATGCTGTGAGTGAAACTTCAATAGGCACTGAGGATCTTCCAGAGAGGTTTCAAATATAAACTGGTTTGATGAAAGGAAGCGCCAGAAACAGCTTCTTATTGAGTGTTTCCTTGAAGTAGTATTGTTTCAATGCTGTTGAATATTAATGATGGAAGGAAGCTCATTCCATCTGCTCTCTTATTCTGACTTTAGCAAGTTATGTTCCTTATTACTTCCACATTTCTGACCATTCTTCAAAACCAGATTACAAGTTTTTATTCAGTGTTTACTGTATGTATTTAATGATCTGTTGTGGGAGGTCCTATGGGGAAACAGATCGCATGTCATTTCCCTCCATTAAAATTATTGCATTCTTACATCTCCAACTCCACTCCTTGGTTGCCCTTCATGCTTTTGCTACTTGTAACTTCTTCCCTGTGCTTCAAAATCTTGCGTTCAATTCATCTTACCCGGACTCAGCCAAGTGGCATTTACCCCCTTCTTCACTGTATTTCCAAAGAAATACGTTCTTATTGCAAATGGCACTTTTAAATATTGTTTCGCACTGACTTGTTTACATGCTCTATTGCCACTGTGTTGTAAATTCATGTCCGAGTCATCCCTGCAGTTGTTCAAAATTAGTTCCCAATAAAATTGATGACTATTTGCCTGTAAGGAGCTTACTGTTTCTTTAAACAGGAAGCATGTTTAAAACAACTCAAAATTGTAGAAGGCAATAATTAATTAATTCATTAATTCAGTGAATTTTTATTAATTGCATGTTTTAGTCTGAGGAGAGAAGTGAATAAGACTTGGTATCTGACTACATAGAATTTAAAATTTGGGCTCAGACAGAGATGTTAAATAATAAATTATAAAAATTATTTGTGATTAGTGTAGCAGTAAAGAAATGCAGACTGTGAGCAGACTATGAAGAAAATGTGCACAGGGGAACAGTATGTTCAAAGGCCCTGAAGTGACAAGGAGCTGGGTCCTTTAGAGAAACAGAAAAGTTTGGGGCCCTTGATGCAGGAACAGGTAGAGTAAACTGGCAGGAGATCAATTTGGGGACCAAGAGTTAAGATCACATAGGGGTTTTGAGGTCATGTTAAAATATCTGGGATTTATTTTAAAATTTCAGGAAATCATTGAAGAAAATTAAGCAAGACTGCAACATAATTTAGTTTACTTTGGTTTTGTTTGATATAAGGTCTCACTATATAGCACAGACTGTCCTCAAACTCGAGATCCTTTTGTCTCATACTCCAGAGTGCTGAGACTAAGTGTGCACTGCTACATCCTTCAATTTACCTTTTTAGAGAAGAATACTCCAGCTGCTAGATGAATATTGGATATGGGGAGAAAAATTAGGAGGGTAAATGATGATCATACCTAATGTTAATGTGTCTATTTATGTTATGGACATTGTCAATGGAAATAGAGACAGTATATGGATTTGAGAGACTCATAGGAGCCATGTCTCACAGGATTTAAAGATTGACTGTGTATGTGTGTGTGTGAGTGGAAGTAGTGAAGAATAGAGGAATAAGAGAGAAGAAAACATCAAAGATGACTTCCATCATCTTGGGATTGAACAACTTTGTAACAGTTGGGGCAATTTTAAATGTTTATATAGACTATTAAAAAAAAAAGAAAAGTTGCCAACCCCAAGCTCCTTCATCATTTTTTTGAACATGAAATTCCCTTGGGTCTTTGTAAAGTATTCAAGTGACTCCTATGAAAGCCAAAGGACTCAGGCTGGTGGTGACAGGTGACCTCTTAAGGCATTTTTGGTAGGGTTGGCTGAGACCCTAACTGCTATCAAGGAATTGGCACCATGCCTGGACTTGTCTGGAGAGGGGCTCTTCTAGTAGGTGGTGAGATGGGGGAAAGGGAAGATAGAAAGCACAGAAAAAGGCGTATCTTTCTTATCGACAAATGTAATAATTTTGCTGAACAGTGAGGAGCTACTAAAAGGAATATATAATACTGTTTCTAGAGAAGTAGGCTTGGCAAATGTGCACACATAATTCAATTTAGATCCCTTCCTCTGTGCTCTCAACTGAACTCTCTGTCACCCTACAGGCAACCTTCCCCACAAGTTCAAGAATCTCTTGGAGCTTCAATGTCCCTGATAGCAATTTCCTACAACTTTCCCTGAAACACTGAGCTTAGAAGCCCATATGATGTATCTGTGACTCAATATCACTAATAATTAAGGTAATAGATTTAAAAGTATCTCCAAAAGTTTTAGCTTTCTGCCACCCCGGCCTGCAGCTCCCTTCATCCCACCCTCCGAGCTAAACACAAAGGAGCTCCTCTGAGGAAGCCTGTACTACTCTCTAAAAAGCACTGGGTGGCAGCAGAGGAGCTCCTTCACTGCGGTGAAAAAGGCTTCTGCACAAGCATGTGGGCAAATGGCCAAGCTTTAGCTTCCCACTGTTACCTGAATTAAACGCAGAGAAAATATAAAAGAGGAAAAGTAGCACAGTTAGCTAAATGCTGCTTCATCAGTTCAGTCTGCTTGGTATTCATGTCACATAGAGGAAAAACGGTTTTCCAAGTACACTTGTTTTGTTTGATGAAGTAAATACATTTTTTTGTTTTCTTTATAAGTCATAAAATTGATTCCCATTAAGTGAAACCTAAGTGAATCTCATTATTAAATTGAGGATTAGTCCTTTAAAAAACTGTCCTTTGATAGTATTAAGTCACCATTAGGAACGTAGCAAATCTTTTAAAATAGCCCTTTAGAGGAAAATAATAAAGCCTTGCCAAAATATTGACAATCATATGAAAATCTTGACAACTAATTCTAAAATATCAGTAACATGCTATATTCCAAAGAAGTCATCAAATAGAAAATATTAAGAGAAAAAAGATAGTACAATACCACATTCTTTAGAAGTAAATGATCAATCTTGTACCCATTTGCTCCTCAAATATTTTGTGTTTTGTTCAATTTTTTCATTGCCTTGAATGGTCTTATGTCCTACATACTAAATATAACTTTTAGAAAAAATTTTCTTTCTATAATTGAATGCAAGCTCTTTCCAAGTATTATCTCATGATGGCCTAAGTAATGTATGTATCTATCAGAGGGTGGATGTTTCTTAGTAGGTTATAATGCTCTTACTAAGTAATATTTACATAATTGGTGATAGTTTAAAATTATATTTGCACTTATTATCTCATTTAATCTTTACAACAGAATGTTATATAGGGATTATTATCATCTCTATTTTACTGGGGAGAAAAAAGAGGATCAGAAAGGCCAAATAACTTGCTCAAGGTCACACATATTTTAAGTGACAGACCTTGGAAACAAACCTAGGCTCTTTTACTTTAAAGGGTAGGATCCCTTTCCTGTTACTCACTGCCTTCCAAACAATTTGCATGTTTAAAAATTATGTTCACTTATTTTAAAAAAACATAGAGGCATGTAAAGAAGAAAAGACAATAGCTCACTCTTAAGACAATGGGAAACCACTGAAGGATTTTAAGCCAAGGGCTGACAGATGCACATTTTACTAAAGACAACTCTGGCTCCAGTGTGGGAGGTGGTTTGGAGACAGAAAACATAGGTGTGGGGAGATTGGCTAGGTGGTCATTTACCAGCGGTTGGGGAAAAGTGGTAGCTGTGGGTGGTAGCAATTTAGGTCATGAACACTGGGCAGATTTGAGAGCTATTTAGGAATTAGATTGAGCAGGTCTTGGTGATTGACTAGAGACTGGAGAAAAAGGAAAACGAGTATCAAGGATAAATATTAGGATGGGCAAATGATTGGTTGGAGGCATTACTTGCTGAAACACAAAATATTAGGAAAATATCTAGATTTTCTTGAAATGTTACTTGATCACTATTCAATGACAAAAATCCTTATGAACAGAAATGTTTTTAAAATTTAAAATTTCAATTAAGAAAGGTTGAATTATTTTTCCTGGAATATTTTTCTTCCTGTATTTTCCCAGGCTGCAAATTGAAGCCTGATCTACCACCTCTAAGAAATGTTCCTAAATTTTCCCAGACCAAAAGCTGTCCTTTCTGCTTTCCCATGGCACCATGTCTTTGCCTACATTTTGCTATTTGTCCTTACCACTCCACCTAAACTATAATGCTCAGGAGTTATATACCTCAGGAAATATATGCTGAATAAATAATGGTCTTGAATTTCCATTTTTCCTTCCATTTTAGAGGATAGTTTTCCTATTAAAAAAGGGAAAATTCCACATATCAAACAAGATATCTAATCCAAAAATAAGGGTAGGAAGAGATTAAGAGATACTTAGAGTTCTAGTTGATATTATCAATCTTAGCTCATATTTATGGCATGTGTGTTTACATTCATTGAGGTTATTAGGTTCCTGTACATGGCATATCTTTACACTTGATCTTAGCCAAAAGGCCGAGAAGCGATACGTGACATATCTTTATTCTCCTTATCCTTTCCCCTCCCCCTCATCCTTGATCTTTTGGGCCTCTTCCCATTTGGAGGAGATCCATCCCCTTGTCTCCGGCTTTCCATCCTTTATTATTCTCTTTGTACTTTGCCTTACTCAAATGAGGGATACCATAGCGTATTTAAGCTTGTGTGCCTCATTGATTTCACTCAACAAACACGTACTAATAAAAAGAGAGATACTTAGAGTTCTAATCCAAAATAATGTAAGTTCTACCACCAGATATGTTACTTAATAGGTTAGAAAATTCTTTAGATGTGATCTCAGAACTGTGAGTGATAATCTTTAAGAAATCATAGAGAATGTCAGATGGCTCAAATGAATAGAAATGGGAGGATGCCACAATTCTAAGTAGAAAATATGGTTGGTTCCAGAATCAATAACTCACTAATTTTATACAAACCAGGAAAATAGTAGCTTACAAGTCATCTCATTTACTGTATTTATTCTACAAAAATATATTGACTACTGAGATTACAAAGATGAGTGAGATATTTATCCTGCTCTCTAGGAAGTCATACCCTCTTTAGGGGAGACAGAGACATGAAAAAAATCAATGCAATATGATGTGACCTGTATTATAGTGAAAGTGTGGATATACTGCTATGGGACTACACATAAAAGAAATTAATTCTATATGTGTATGTGGTCAGGGACAGATGTAGATAGGAAGTGATACTGGAGTTAGTCTTCAGATAAGGAATATATATGCCTCATGGATCCCATAGGAAAGAGTTTCACAGGCAGCAAAAAGGTATGATCAAGTTATGAAAGAATTATAATGTCTGAGTAGGTGGAACAGAGTGTGTAGGGGAGAATGATGTGGGGTGAGCCCAGAAAGACAGGCTAGTACTGTGGTAGAAAGGGCCTCCCCAGAAGCCTCAATAAGGCACTAGAGCTTGATTTAGTTGAAAGTTTTAGGTCACATTTTTTAAAAAAACACATAGTTTATAAATATGAATATGGTACTGTGGGTCTTAAAACACATGATTACCAGGCTGGGGATTTAGCTCAGTGGTGCTGCGCCTGCCTAGCAATGCAAGGTCCTCAGTTCGATCCCCCATACTGCAAAAAAACCCCCCCAAACACCTTTTTTTGTTTAAAAAAAAAAACAAAAAACAAAAAACTAAAACATATCACTCCCTTTTTATTTCAGGGAGAGATGATCAACAAATATCAAATAAAATACACTTGTTTAGGTTTGTAAAGAAATGTCTCAGCAAAAA
>NW_004624784.1:4905651-4916230 GCF_000247695.1 Heterocephalus glaber | reverse complement strand
GAGGTGGAATCTCAGTGTTGTTTTCATCTGCATCTCTCGAATGACAAGTGATATTGAACATTTTTTCATGTATTTATTTGCTGCTTTTACTTCTTGTTCTGAGAAATGTCTGTTAATTTCAGAGGCCCATTTTTGAATTGGGTCTTTGAATTTGGGGGGTCTGATTTTTTTCAATTCCTTATATATTCTAGATAGTAGTCCTTTGTCTGAGGTAGAGCTGCTAAAATTTTTTTCCCATACAGTAGGTTGTCTGTTAGCTCTGTTGGTGTTTTCTTTTGCAGTGCAGAAGCTTTTTAATAAGATGAGATCCCTCTTGTTGATTCTTTGTGCTAGTTCCTATGCTACTGAGGTTTTGTTCATAAAGCCTTTTCCTATGAAAGGCCATAAAATTTTCATATTTGGCTCTGTTAATTCAAAATTTAGGTTTCTATTTTAAGAAACTTCTCAGAAATGTAAATAAGTAAAATAAATTAACCTCAGAATTATTTATATTATAAAAATCTAGAAATACCAATAATATCAAACAATATAGGAATGTTAAATTTGTGATTTTTAAACTTTTGAGAAAATCTATTGGAAGACTTTTCCACTAAACAGAATCTCACTGAGAATCTTAATATTTAAGATACTCAACAAATTTGTGCTAAGGATGGCAAAATTTAAGGTGTGTCTACTTACCTGGCTTCTTCTTGGCTTTTTGCAGTGAGTTTTATAAAAGCAACTTTGAAAAGCCCTATGACTTTGAGAACACAATCTGATAGACACTCCATTAAACAAATCACTATAGTTGATGCAATGTATTACATTTGCAAAAACTATCAGGAGGTATGAGAAAACTATGGCAAAAATGTAAGTAAAACAGAATACAAAGTTACAAATACAATTTTATCATGTCAGCTATGTAAAATATATCTAGTGAAAAGACTGAAAGAGGATATAGAGCAGTGAATAACAGATTATATATGGGTAATACGATTATGATAAGTTTTAGTTTCCTCTTTATATTATTTTTGAATTTCTCAAGCTTTTTTGCAAGAAGAATGGATTGTTTTTACATTGAGGAAAAAGTCTGTGTGTGTATATTTATAGACTATCTTGCCAAACACACTTCATTTTGTTTTTCCGGTATGTTGGTAGGTTGGGGAAATTCTGAAGTACCAGTAATCTTATTTCACCCCAATATTCAAAATCCTTTATTATATTTTATTAAATAAAATATTAGACTGTAGGCTGGATGAAATAGGTGAGGTCACAATTGGTTGAGTAGTGCACTCAGTTACATCTGCTAAATACTGAAACCTCTCCAGGACCTGCACCAGGTTCCAAGGGTATAAAATGAATGACAGGGTTCCTGCCTTCTCAGAGCCCCAGGCCAGAGATAAGCAAACACAGTGCAGAGAGTCCCCATCTCACAGTGATATACATTCACTGGAGGTGTGTCTAAGTATTCTGACTCACTCCTTTTCTCTCTCATACTCAAGAAGTAAGAAAGAATACTACTGGAAAGGAGATTTGGGCTCAGCTTAAAACAGAAGTCTGCAACAATGAGAGATGTCTAGAAAGGAAATGGTCTGCTTTACAAGGAGCATGGGCATTGGGACAAAGGCTGGGGAGCCATCTGGCTGAAGTTCTGTAGTAGGGAATTCATGGAAGTTAGAGCGTCAGGGGGCTGGGTGTAAGTGATGAGTAAAAGGGATATGAAAGGAAAGGAGCCACTTGAACTCTAAGTTATCATAAATTCTAAGAGTGCACAATACCATCATCAGACATCACAAAGTCTTAATTATTTAAATATGTGTCTGATTTATTTCACTTAAGAGTATGGTCTCAAGGTGCACACATTTACCTACAAATGTGTCAAGTTTACCCTTCTTTATAGCAGAGTAGTACTCCACTGTATAAAAATACCACATCTTTATCTATTCATCTGCTGATGGGCATTTGGGCTGTTTCCAAGATTTAGATATTACAAATGCTATAAACATGAATGTGCATATATTGCTGTGGAATGATCCTTTAGATTATTTTGGGAACATACCAAGAAGGGGAATAGCTGGATCAAATGGAACCTCTAGTCCTATTTTTTTGAGTTATCTTCACATATCACATTGTTTCTCTATTGTGAGAAACTGAAAGTGTAAATAAAAACCAAAATGTATAATAGATATTGGGAAATGGGAAGAAGTTCATATGGCAAGGGGAACAATGGAGAGGAGAGGGGGTAAGAGAAGGAAGGGCAACAAGAAAAAAAGGAATAGAAGGGAAAAAAATGGAAACAAAGCTTTTGTGAATAAGGAGAATAAGAGGGGTGAAGTGGGGAGGGGAATGGGAAAAAAGAAGAAATGTGATATATTATGTACAGGTACAAATTCCCTACAGTGAATGTGATCATTTTGTATATCTAAAATGTACCAATACAATGAAGAAAATATTGGTTAAATAAGTGGAATACAATTTTGAAAAAAAAGGGATGGTCTAACAAGTCTTGAGGCCACACCAACTTCTGAGAGATTGGCTGCAGAAAAGGGTGAGAAAGCAGCCTCCTATGAAAGGAGCTTTCAGATATTATCTCCTTTGACATTTGAGTTTTCTTTCCTTTGGCCTACTGGGAAGCAATGATTTTATGGGAGAAAATACATTTTTATTGGCTGAAAAGAAAAAATGAAGAGCATACAACATTTGATAATATACTGTAATGGGAAGGGGGAAAATAAAATAATTTCCAGAAGAATAGGTAATTGTGATGATAACAAAATTAATAATATCAATTTTATAATTATTGAACATTTGCTATGTGCCAGAGACTGCAAAAAGTTTTGCAAATGTTTTAGTTGACCTACACAAAACCCTAGAAGGTAATATTAATATAATATCCCACTTTATAGTTTAAAAATTGAATCTTGGAGTTCATATGGGTTGCTAGTAAATGATGATGGAATTATTAAGCATGCTTAAATATATTATCCAAAGATCTTCAGTATCCAGAATTCACCCACAGTGGTTTATAATTCAAAGTTTATATTGGGAGCAGCATTATAATTATAATATTAATTTGATTGTAAAGATTAAACAGTCCTCTCTCAGTAGCACATTCTCTCTCATCCAATGTCTCTCTGGGATAAAGTAGTGCTGTAGCTGGATAGTCAGATGAAAATGGCTTGTTTTGACAGGGGTTCTATGTTTAAAAAGAACAGTTTCATGTTCATCTACCCATCTGCTTGGTATCCATGCAACCGTGAAATAGAACAGCTTTTGCATATTTAAATTCTTCTTCCTGCTATGCAGAGCTGGGGAATGACATGGTCGTTTAGAAGTTTGTCCATTTAGGAACATCTCATTACACACAACAGAATAAAATTACAGAAAGAGAATGCTATTTTCTTTTTCTCATCCAGTGATTATGTTCATGTGGCAGTTAACCATTTACACAATTGGGATTGACTTAGATACCTTCCTGATGCAGCTTACCTCTGCTTGCAAATCAGTTCTTCAGTGATTAGGCTCAGCAAAATTCTAGAGATTGAATTATGGAGGCAGTACAGTTGACTTGCTTTTAGGAGGTGGAGACTGGTTGGAAGATGTGGGCCATTGGGGTTGTGACTTGGAAGGACCTATCTCTGTTCCCAGCTCCTCTCTTTGCTCTGTTTCCTGGCCACCATGACCTAATCAGCTTTTCTTCTGCTATGTCCTTCTACTATGCTCTTTTTGCATTTAAGTCTGCTGAACATGGACTGAAAATCCTGAATTGTTGAGCCAAAATGGATCTTTCCTCTTTTAAGTTGAGTGTCAGGTATTTTGTCCTAGCAATAAGAAAGTGATTAAGACAATCTGTTGACTCCCTTCTAACACAAACACAGCACTTCCCAAGGCTGGTCATTGCTGACTTTCATACATGCCTTTACACAATATACATGGCCTTTTAGCAAATCATTTATCCTAAATTTACCTGGACCTAAAAGAAGTACAAGAGAGATAGAGAATAGACAGTATTATGTCCTTCTGTGCAGAAACCTGACCATAGACATTAGACTGCTTGTATTTGGCTCTTCACTTTACTTATTTTCAACTGGAAGAAATTAGTACCCTCAATAGCCTGACATGAGATCCAATTAATTCTCAGATTCAAGAAATTTTAAAACAAAAAGAGACATTATCTCATCAGATTAGACCAATATTTTTTATACTACAGGTTGTGACCCATTAGTGAATGGCAAAATCAATGAAATGACTTGTGATCAATTAAATATTTTCACAAGTTCTCTGACTGTTACCATTGAGAAAGAGGAGTTTGTCTTTTCTTGAATTCAGACTAGCCTTTGGAATTGTCCAATGAAAGGCAGAAGTAGTATTCTGGTTCTTCAGATGTTAAGTCATAAAGAACCTTGCAGCATATATTCATGTCTCTTGGAAAGCACATCCTTGGAACCCCAGTGCCAAGCTGTTAAGAATCCAGACCATATGGAGAAGCCAAGTCATTTCTTAACTGACACCCAGAGCTCAGCTCCCAGTTGACAAGACATCTGTTGCCAGCTGTATGAGTGAGTCCTCCAGGATATCCAACACTGCTAGACCTATGGAAATCTCAGACTCAGCCTATGTCTGAGAATAACCACATAAAAATCTCCAAGCAAGAACATCCCATGGACCCCATTTGACCCACAAAACATCTTGAAATAGTACATATTTCAAGCCCAAAATTTTGTTATGCAGCAATATATGATCAAAACATAGGTCAAGATAATTTTTAACAAAATAGAACTAAATAGACTAAAAACAGAGAAGAATGTGAAAGATATTATTTTGCCAAAATTTGTCTATTGCAGATGTGCTCATCAGAGAAATTGTTTGGATGTGTGACCAAGTTGGGTTATGATGTAACATTTTTCTTTAACAACCCCCCAAATTTGTAGACATGTTACCCACATATCATACAATTCACTCAGACTGTAGGAATCAATGTTTTCTAGTATGTTCCCTGAATTTCACAACCATTACTGTAATCAATTGTAGAATACTTTATCACTTCTCCCCTTAAATATTTACCATTACTAGTCATTTTCGTATCCTGTCAATTCCAGGAAGATTTTATGACTCTATAGATATATTGATTCTGAACATTTCATAGAAACGAGATCATACAACATGTGATCTTTTGTGATTGGCTTCTTTCACTTAGCATGTATTTAAGGCTCATAAATATTATAATATGTATTTGCATAGTATTTCATTCTTTTTTTATTCCCAAACAATATTCCATTGATGAATATACCACATTTGCTTTTTCTACCAACTGAGTAACAAAGAACAAAAGCAACAATGAAAAAGAGTAATGACATTAATCCAACTTTGTCAAACCAATTTTATTTGTTTTTCAACTGACAAGCAAAACAGCACGAAATTACTGTATTCAACATTGTTTTGAAGTATATATATATTACAGATTGACTAAATCTAGCCAATTAACATGGCATTGTTTAATATGGCTGAGAATACATTATATCCACTCTTTTAGCATTTTCAAGAATATAGTATATTACTAACTATAGCCACCACGTGGTATATTTTGATCTCTCAAACTTATTCTTCCCGACTCACTGAAATTTTGCCTCCTTTGACCAACATCTCTCTCCTACTCTCCCTATTTTCTGATAACTACTGTGTGACTCTTGACTTCTACGAAATCAACTTTTTTAGATTGTACATATGACTGAGATCATTCAATACTTACTTTCTTTCCCTGGGCTATTTCATTTAGAAAAATATCCTCCAAGTTCATCCACATTGTCATAAGTGACAGTATTTCCTTCTTTTTTATTGTTGAAAAGTATTCTATTTTTATTTACATGCACATAAATGTACAACAGTTTTATCCATTCATTTTTTTTTTTTTTTGGTACCAAGGATCGAACTCAGGTCCTTGTGCTTGCAAGGCAGGTGCAGTGCCACTGAGCTAAATCCCCAGCCCTATCCACTCATCTTTTGATATATACTTAGGTTTATTTCTATTAGATGTTGGCTATGGTGAATAGTGGTATAATAAACATCAGAGTACAGATATCTCTTCATCATATCTAAAATGTACAAAGTACTCAACATTCTACAAAAAATCTGATTAATAAATTAGAGAAAGAGCTCAACATAGACCTCATCAAAGAAGATACACAGATGGAAAAGAAATGTATAAAAAGATGCTCAACATCATGTATCACTGGGACACTGCAATTAAAACAATACTGAGATACCATTACACATGTATTAGAATGGCCAAAATCCAAAACACTACACCTAATACTGGCAAGGATGTGCAGGAACAGAAACTCATTCACTGTGGGGTGGAATACAAAATAGAATAGTCATTCAAGAAAATAATTTGGCTACACAAAACTTAACATACTCTACCATACAAGCCAGGAATTATAATTATCACACTCTTAGTATTTACTCTAAATAAGTTGAAGATATATGTATACACAAAACCTATACACAAATGTTTATGGAAGATTTATTCATAATTGCCCAAATTGGAAGCTACCAAGATGTATTTCAGTACGTAAATGAATAAACTGTGGTTCATCAAGATAACATAATGTTATTTAGCACTAAAAGGAAATGTACTGTTTGTGTAGAGGAAAGCTATTGATTTCTTTGTGTTGACCTTGTATCCAGCTACTCTACTGAATTTGGTTATTAAGTCTAGAAAACTGTTGGTGGAGTTCTCGGGGTCTTCTATATAGAGTCTCAGGACATCTGTGAATAATGACAATTTGACTTCATTTCCTATCTTTATTCCTTTTATTTCTTTCTCTTGCCTAATTGCTGTGGCTAATGTTTCCAAAACTATATTGAACAAGAGTGGTGATAGTGGACATCCTTGCCTTGTTCCTGATTTTAGTGTGAAGGATTTCAGTTTTTGACCACTTAGTATGATATTGGCTGTTGTTTTTTCATAGATGGCTTTTATCAAATTGAGGTAGAGACCATCTATTCTAATTTTTTGTAAGGTCTTTATCATAAATGCATGTTGGATTTTGTTGAATGCTTTTTCTGCATCTATTGAGATGATCATATGGCTTTTGTCCTTGGCTCTACTGATATACTGTGTTACACTGATTGATTTGTGTATGTTGAGCCATCCCTGCATTCCTGGGATGAATCCCACTTGATCAGGGTGTATGATCTTCTTGATGATCTTCTGCATTCTATTTGCCAGTATCTTAGTAAGGATTTTTGTATCTATGTTCATTAGTGAGATTGGCCTATAGTTCTCTTTTTTGGTAGGGTCTTTCTCTGCTTTGGGAATCAAGGTAATGCTTGCTTCCAGGAAGGAATTTAGGAGTATTGCTTCCTTTTCAATTTCACTGAAGAGTTTAAACAGTAGTGGCAGTAGTTCCTCTGTAAATGTCTTGCAGTATACAGCAGAGAAGCCATCAGGACCTGGGATTTTAATTACATTTTCAATTTCATTGATTGATATTGGGTTGTTTAGAATTTTTAGGTCTTCTTCATTCAACTTTGGAAGTTCACATGTATCTAGGAATCTGTCCATTTCTTCTGTGTTGTCCATCTTATTGGTGTATAGGTTCTTGAAGTAGGTATTGATGATCCTCTGGATTTCTGCTGGGTCCATTGTAATTTCATCCTTTTCATTCCTAATTGCATGGATTTGGGCCTTTTCTTTCCATTTTCTGATACGGTTGGTTAAGGGTTTGTTCTTTTACTATTGCTTGGTCCTAAAGGTCATTTATTTCCTTTCCTTAGTGAATCTATAGTGACCTCACTTTTAGGCCAAGTGACACTAGGAACAGCCTGCCATCTTCACTGTCTTCTGGCTCTCACCAAGTCTCACCTGGCTTCTTATAATATTGTCTTAATATCTCTCATCTTCTAGGCTTACCCCATTTATTCTGTATTGCATGTGCTTCCAGAGTTAGTTTTAGATCACACAAAGCTTGTTAAACTATTTTGTATGCCTAAATCCTACAGCCCACAAGACAACATTCAAGTTCTTTAGCATGAAGCACAAGGTACTTCACAATTTAACCATGGCATATCTTTTCACCCTTTTTCTCTCTTTTCTCACTGAGCTTCCAAATGCTTTATAATTTCCAACCTTCCCATTGCACAAACCAAAAACTTTGAAGAATTCTTGACTCCTTGCTTCCTGTTATTATCCATATCCCAGTGATCTATTAATCCATAAAATCATCGTATTTCCTTCTCAAAGAATATTTTATATCCTTAAGTGATGAAAAAAGAGCCATTATGAATAATTGTGAAATGAATTACTGTCTCTTGCATAGCTTCCTTCTGCATCTCAGGTTGTAAGAAGCAGCTCTGGTACAAATTTCAGGTAATGAGATTTAATGCTTAACAATGAAGGCAAAGAAAGGGCATCCTCCCAAGAAACACCAGTTGCTACAGGAGCAAGAGAACAATGACCACAAATTTCCCTTCAACACTTGGTGCAAACAGCTCATTTCTGTGTCTATTCTGCACCAGCTGACCAGAGCAAGGGAACAGAGTCAGAACCAGCAGTATATTGTTGACGATGCAGTACACTAGTGGCAGAAGGTCAGATGCTGTTAAGAGATGGTGCGTTCACATCCTGGGTATTCAGCTGTTGTTTATGAGTCACTTTGACAGAAATAGTTTTTCACTTCCTGGCTTATCTGCAGCCAAGGATGCAGGCCAGAAATTCTAAACAGATAAACAAAGGTCTCACCCTAAAACACCCCAAAGAACCGTCTGCTCAGCTAATGTGTTTCTTCCACAAGGTTTAGAATAAATGGAAAAACTGGAATGCTCCTGACCCTGAACTAATTTTTCTTAAGTGATCCTTGAAACCAAGATCTGTGGTAAGGTGGGAGTTGAAATGGAATACTTCAGCAAATGGCACAAGAAAAGGTATGCTCTTTGTTTTGTTGAGGGCATATTTTAAATGAAAAAATACAATATTTTGTTAACTATATAAAAGAAATCATGAAAGCAATTGTTATGGCTATCCAAAGGGAAAACATTGTCTTTTTTCAAGGTTTTAAAGGAAGGAGTTTCAAAGTCAGTAATTCCTATATTAGTTAAGGAACATCCCTGAACAAGAAAACAGGAAACTTAAACTATGGTTTGAAGAGTACAAAGTATTTGTCTATTTTTGTTATTGAAATAAATATAATTTGTTTTTGAAAGATTTTACCACTTCTTATCTGAAAATGCTACATTCTTGCCTAAGAGACTCTGGCTCTCACTTGCTTTCTGGAAAGAGCTCAGATTTTTGTCTAGTCTAGAAAACCTTTCACATCCAATTCCACCCTAGCATGTCTCTGAGCATCTGCATCTGTCTGTAGCAACATGTTCTGTCCCTTGAACCAGACACTCTGGATCTTAGTCTTTGCCTTTGCTCATTTTAATCCTGCCTAGAATGATTGTTACGTTCTCCAGCCAGCAAACTCTTTCATCATCAAGCCTGGGGTTATTTGAAGGGGAAATTAACCCTTTTTGAATTCTTGTGCATAACTCCAGAGAAACTTATTCAGACTTATAATTCTCTGTACACCAATGGAATTTTTATCATTACTATGTTATGATGTTATAGACTTGATGAACATCTTTATGGTAGATGATGTGTTATTAATTAAAATAAATAGTATCTTTTTTGTTCTTTCTTTTTATTAGTGTATAACTAGAATATATAGAGAACTCAAATTAGACCCTTCCCAAAATAAAAGACCAGATCAAAAAATGGGCAACTGAAATGAATAGACAGTTTTCAGAAGAAGTACAAATCACCAATAAATATATGGAAAAAAATGTTTAACATCAATGGCCATTAGAGAAATGCAAATTAAAATACCAAGATTCCTTCTTAACCCAGCAAGAATGGCCATCATGAAGAAATCAAATAATAACAAATGCTGGTAAAGCTGTGGGGGAAAAGGAACCCTTTTACATTCTTGGTGGGAACACAAACTAGTACAACCACTATGGAAATCAGTATGGTGACTTTCACAAAACTAAAATTAGAAATTCCATTTGACCCAGCTATTCCCCTTCTAGGTATCTTCCTGAAAGAGTTTAAGGCATCATATTATAGTATCTAATTTCTTTATACTGTTTAGTATAAAGCAGTTTAACATAGTGGTTCTGAAGTTAGGCTGTATGTAGACTTTTTGCAAGCCATGCCACTTACACACATAAGTATATACACTTTGGGAAATTATCTCATCTTCACAGGTGTTTGGAACAAGGCCTGGTCCATGTGATTGATATATTTTTTTATCTTTGTATGTCCAGCTACTGACAAGTTCCTGACATTTAATAATCATAGCAACACACTTAGCAAGCTTCTAAGTATCGCTCTTCATTTCAGATGCCCATTTTTGGACTGAGTCTTTAAATTTGGGAGGTCTGATCTTTTTAAATTCTTTATAGATTCAAGATAGTAGACCTTTGTCTGAGGAAGAGCAGGTGAAGACTTTTTCCCACATTGTGGGTTGTCTCTTCACATTGCTGGTGGTTTCTCTTGCTGTGCAGAAGCCTTTTAATAAGAAGAGATCCCACTTGTTGATTGTTTGTGCTAGTTCAT
>NW_004624784.1:4881312-4892753 GCF_000247695.1 Heterocephalus glaber | reverse complement strand
CACAGTTTGTAATAGCTAAAGCTTGGAAACAGCCCAAGTGCCCATCAACTGGAAACTGGATAAAGAAGATGTAATTTTTTAATAAAATGGAGTACTACTCAGTCATAAAGAATGAGAAACTACAAAAATTTGTAGCTAAATGGATGCATACTGAGGCGATACTCTTAAATGAAATAAATAGGACACACATGTGAAAATACCAAATAGTTTTTCTGATGTGAGAAACTGAAAGTGTAAATAAGGATTAAAACAATTAAAATGAATAATTGATCATTTGAAATAGGAACAAAAGGTCCAATGGAGTAGGGAAAGTAGGAGGGGAAGGGGAAAGGAAAGAGGGGAAAGGAAAAACTATGAGAAAAGGAAAAAATGGAAACAAAGTCTTTGTAAATAGGGAGGGGGCAGGGGGTGAAGGGTACACAGGTAATGGGGAAACAATAAGAACCAAGATACGTCATGTACAAGTACAAACACCCAATGATAAATGTGAATGTATTGTATACCTAAAATGTACCAATAAAAGAATTTAAGCAAAAAAGATAAATATAAGGAAGCATCTGTAATTCTAAACCTCAGATTAAAATGTTATCAGAAACATTAATAAACATCAATCCCATCTTTTGTTTTCACTAATGTTAGCTCTTATTCATTCATTCACTTAGAAAGATATTAGAAGAAGGCATCATAGGATATTCAAATGAGAAACTAAGGAAAGTCTCATGAAATCTCCCCCAGAAAAGGCAATGCTCTTTTCATCTCTGCTGACTAAAAGGTAAGATGGACACTTCAGCTTACTGATCTCCAATGTCTGACCTGAATGCTTCCGAGTGTACAAAGGGTTCAAGACAGGCTGGGACTTTATCATATTATATTAGAAAAACTGGCAATTCATCTAGTTTTTAATTAAAAAACTAAGTCAGAAGGAGAAAAAATTCAGTGGAAAAAGAACTTTGGTGTATCTTGGAAGGCAGTGATGAAAAGAATTAGTTGTTTGAAGTTTTTGTTTAAATGGGCCTACTACCAAAACTGATAGAGTTAATGTAATCCCAATCAAAATACAGCATTCCTCACAGAACTACAAAAAAAATCCTAAAATTCATATAGAACCAAAGGAGACCCAGAACAGCAATGTAATCCTGGGCAACAACGGCAAAGCAGAAGGCATCACAATCCTGGATTTCAAGTTATATCACAAAGCTACAGTGATAAAAACAGAATGGTATTGGTGCAAAAATCAAACATGCAGCTCAGTGGAACAGAAGATGCAGAAACAACCCCAAGCACATTCAACTATCTGATCTTTGACAAAGGGGCCAAAAATATACACTGGAAGAAAGATAGCCTCTTTAACAAATGGTGCTAGGAAAACTGGCTACATATATGCAGGAGATTGAATCTAGACCAGGGATGGCGAACCTTTTAGAGAGGAGTGCCCCAGCTGCAACATAAAACTCACTTACTTAGTGAAAAGGGCCAACACTGAAATTAAACCTGAATACTGAAATTTTAGTTTAGAAAAAAACAACTCATATATTAACATCATTTGTCTTAAAAGAAAAACAAATACCACGCATGCCTTAGGCTTGACACCACTGATCTAGACCTATATCTCTCATTGTATCAGTTATGGTTACTTTCCCTAGAGGAACAGATTTAATTATATATACAGAGTCTGACAAAAAGTGTATACACACTTCAGGAAAAGAAAAACTTTTATAAATATTTTAATACTAGATTTATAGACACATCATGAGATTAATACAAATTACCTTTAGACTCTACAATTACAAAAGGGGCTCAAATCAGTGGCCATTATCTTCCAGACATTTACAGTACAGCGAACTGCTGCTTGGGTAACCTTGGTTATTAAAATTGATGCACAGGCATTTTCAATTTCTTCTCTAATGGTCGGCAGTGTAGTGGGTTTCGGCAATATACGACATTCTGAAGGCCCCTGCATAGGAGGGTAACACCATCTATTGGAAAAGCATCATGTTATTTTTCTTTTCCTGAAGTGTGTATACATTTTTTTTTAGTGGACCAAGGTACCACCTGAAAGGGTAGTAGGAAATAGGAAGATCTTTTGCATATGGGAAGAAGACCATGAGATCCGAGAGGGGAGGGGAAGGAGAAATAAAAAGAATTAAGATGTGTTATGTACATGTGCAAACTCACCAAGATAAATGCAATGATTTTATATAGCAAACATGTACTAATAAAAATTTTGAAAATTTAAACTTAAGTTTTTGGTCAATGGTTTGTTTTTATATGAAGTATATACACCTGGGACTGTCACAAAAGTCTAAAAACTTGTGAAAGGAAGTTACTGTATAAACAATGAACTTTGCATTCTAGTGCATAATAGGAAATATGTCTTGAATGAATTAAAAACATAAAACATAAGGGCCAGAGGACATTCTTAATAATTTTATTAATTTTGTAATTAAGGTTATGTTCATAACTCTGAGGTAGCTCGAGAGTCTAACCTGAAACCATACTGACCTCACACTAGAGGGTCAGCTCTGGTGTGATGCTGGGGTGCTCTGCTCTCTTCCAAATCACCTGGCCAAAGGGTCAGTTAATCCTCTTGGAATAACTTCTGCCTGTCCCCAATTCCAGGTGGAAATTTGAAAAAGGCCAATGGAAATGATAAACGGAAGGCAAGTTATTAGCAGCTATGGCTCAGAAACATTCTGGTAAATGTTAGAATTCTTTTCCATGGTTAGGGAAGAGAAAATTTAGCAACAGTGTACTAATGGACAACATGCAAAGAAGTTCTTTTCTCATCCTTGGCAAAAATAAGAGGTAATGTATATAAAAGCCACTAGAAAAGGGCCTGGCACATAGAGCAGGCACTTAGTAAGTATTAGTTCCTTTCCTTTTCCTTTTTGAGAAGGACAAAGTAAGCTTAGAAAACCTGTTTTTGGGGGTAGCATTGTGTGTGTGTGTGTGTGTGTGTGTGTGTGTATGTGTTCATTTGGTATTTGGAGAAGGACTCGAATATGCATATAAAAGAGGATAGTGTACTGAGCACCAGTTGCTTTGTCTTCTGATGTCACTTGCACAATCCCTTCCAATCTAGTCTTGGTGACTGACAAGACTAGCCACACATACTCCCTTGTGAAACTTCAAAAGGGAAGAATTCAGTGCTCAGCTTTTGAGTACCAAAGTAGACAACTGAAGCTCCTGACAGAGATAATAGCTTTTCAAAAAAGGTAGAAGAGTGCTGAATTGCCATAGCCTGGATCTTCTGAATGTCAAGAGCAGGATATTGATTTAAATGGTGGGTGTTGAAGAACTGGTGGTAAGTTAGGATGAGTAAATAAAGATTCTGTAGCCAGGGTAGTGAGGAGCAGAAGAGACACAAATTAAGAGAAAGAAATGCTGGCAGGCATCTCTCATCAAACAATAACTCCCAGAGCTAAGGTGAGAGGGCAGATGGCTGATAAGAGCTTTCTATAAGTTGCAGAGGTCTGAAATCAGAACAGGGATTCTGAGAAGTGGCATCTGACTTGAATCCTTTGTCACTAAGCGATGGAAGCACTCAAATTCTAAATTGCATTCTATATGTGAATGTTGAGTTACTATCATAACAACATTTAAATATCACTAATAACCCTAGTCTACACATTTGAAACACTACCATACAGCCACAGTGACCTTCATGTGCACTGTATTGGATTTATATAAATAATACTGACAATTAAAAGCTTTGCCACATTAATCTCCTTAATTATTATTCATTATTTTTGCATAGTAGCAAGATAGATAGCACCATGCAAAATAAGAGAAAAATATTACATAGGTATGATGACCGAACTCAATCAAAGGGTCAAATAATTCAAATAAAAGAATACAGGTTTAAAAAGTTGTTATCAGATGTTCTAGCTTTGATTTCTTGGGATGTCAGCTACTTTCAAAGATTTTCACCTGTGCCTTCAGCAGCTACTGCTGGTAATCACAGAGCACATGTGCTGCTTTCAAAAGCTTGTGCTCAGTTTAACATACTTCCTGGTCCTGTGTTACTCTGTGTGATAACTGATGAAAGTCATGATTCTGAAAAAAAGGTCTCCTTTTCCACTGAAATCCAAGCGAAGAGTTCTTCTTCAGTCTTGGAGAACTATGATCCCACATTCTACAGAGATAACTAGCTATATTTACAATAACCACAGCAACAACAACAACCAACAATCAAAAATAGTAGACCTCAGTTGGAGTTTATGAATAGATTTGTGGATAGAATTGGAGATCATTATGTTAAGGGGTGTAAGTCAGGCACAGAAAGACAAATACCACATGATTAATGTAGATTCATGAAGAATCTAAAAAACTAATCTCATAAATGGAAAGTAGAATGGTGGTTACGGAGGCTGAAGAGAATAGAGGCAGTGATGAATGGAGAGAGATTGATCAGTACTAAATTGTGCAGTACTAAAATGATAGTGAAATAGGAGCCAGAAGTTCTAGTGTGTTATTGCAGAATAGCATAACTGTAGAAAATAATGTTCTACATATCTCAAAAACCTAGAAGAAAGGATTTGGAAAGTTTTCACCATAAATAAATGGTAAGTGGTTTAGGAGATACATATGTTTTAATCTGGCTTAACTTATATAATCTGCACATACACTGAAATATTATAGGGTATCTCGTTAATATGTATACTTTCAATAATTTTATGTATCAGATACAAATGAATTTAATTATATAAACAGGAACTATGCAGGAAGCGAATAGGAAAGAGGAAAGATTAAAGGGAAGAAAGAAAGCAGGGTGGAGAGAGAGAAGAGAGAGTGAGGAGCACATGGGGGGATGGGACATTGAAGAAACAGGAGGGAGCAGGAGAGTAGAAAAGAATAAAGGCATGGAGAAATTCTTATAGAGAGATAAAGGTTAATAATATCATGGTAAATTATATTGATATTTTTTGTCAAATTTCTTCTTTCATTATAAAGAATAAATAAGTTTAGCATTAGGAACTTAAAGGAAATGTAACAGAATGGAAACAGAATAGCCACTGAATATTCCACGGTAAAATGAAAAAGTAGTGAGGATGAGCTGAGGTGAGAAAGCATGGACTAGTAGTGTCCCAAAGTACTCCAGTTTCTTGACTACTTCTAGCACTATTTGTTAGCCAGGAATTCCAGGGCAAAAGCAGAGAGTGGGCTCTGGGTTGTGGATCAACATGAGAAGCCTGGCAGGAAGTCAGTGAGACCCTTTATATCCAATTTGGATAGACAGGAACATGAAGCCAGAGTCCACATTAATTGTTTCATGTGAGTTGGTCCCATGTCCTGAAAATGACAGCAGACATCTGGAGATGACATAGCACAGAAGTTAAGATCATAGGTTTTAAGACTAGAACAGACCTGATTGAGAATTACAGTTCTGGGAGATACTTGAAAAAGTGGGCCTTTATAATGCAAGCACTGTTTCCTTGAGAGGCTGGATTTTAGAATACCCATGATTAAGAACTACTGATTAAAATATGTTTGCCTCTTGTCTGCTGCCAACAACAAGTTAGTCTGATAACATTTAAAAGAAAATAAATACAATGGTAATAAGAAGCATAAATTATAAAACTATGGCAGCATGTAAATTGCATCCTTTGTTTAAAACAACACACTCTCTACTGGTGAAAGTCTAAGTATACATATTTATGTATAAATGATAAAACATTCAAATTCAATTCACAGAAATTAAAACATTTTTCATGTATTCTGAGCAATGCTGTAACAGACCTGCTATGTCTTTAGAATACTGTTCACCTAATATGTTAAGAGGAAAAAAATGCAACATCCTTCCAAGCCACTTTTGCAGTCTGAATGATTTCATCATGTATATTTTTGATTGGAAAGCATATGGTTTCTCTTTGCTCCAGGGATTCTTTTCATAATCTATGTTTTGGTGTTTTTTTTCTAAAGGTAAAAATTATTAGGGAAAAATATTGAGGGCAAAGAGATTTTATTTTATTTAGTTTATTGAGGAAAAGACTTACTCCTTCCAGGAGTATAATTTACATCAAAAATCACTAATCTCAGCATTAAATATTAAAGAAAAAAGTTAATTGAAAACAAAAATTCTATGCCCCCAAACTATACAGCAACTTACGAGAAATTTGAAAGAAAACCAAGAACCCTGTAATACATTGTTTCAGAAAGGATAAAATAATCTTCCCTCTAAGAATTTCCTTAAAAACTGTTTTTCTTTAAAAAATAATGCTTTGTGGCATACTCACATACAATAAAATGCAACCATTTTAAACACAGTAGTTTGATAATTTTTGACAAATAGGTATATTTGGGTAACCATCACCACAATCTTGATAATATTTCTATCACACTAAAATGTGCCCAGTCTATTTGCAGCTAATTCCCCACCCACTCTACCCAAATCAATCTCTGTTCTACATTCTTACAGTCTCGATTGGTTTTTGACTGCTCCAGAATGTCATATAAATGAAATCATACAAGATGTACTTCTTTTTTTGTGCCTTCTCTAGCTAAGCATAGTGCTACTGTGTTAATCAGTAATTCATTCCTTTCTTACTGCTGAATGGTGTTCCATATTATAGTTATACTAAAATCTGTTTATCAATTCACCAGTTTAATGAATATGTGAGTTATTTCCAGTTTGAGGCTGCTACAAATAAAGCTGCAATGAATATTTAAGTGGACACATATTTTATTTCCTATTGGGTATGTTCCTGAGAGGGGACTTGCCAGGATATTATAATAAGTGTATGTGCAGCTGAAACAGGAGTTAGGATTCTATTAGGTAGGATGGACAGTGTTCCCAAAATGGAGTCAGGGAGCGCCAAATGGAGTCTGCTGAGCCATCAACTTCTAGGAGTCTTACAAAAACATCTGCCAGATATCTATTGGCTGTCAAGGACCTCTGGAGAGCATGACTAGAGTATGATCAGGAAGGCCATTGGTTCAAGGGAATGTGGGTCCTGCATGGACCCTTGTGAACAAAGCATAAATTGGACCCTCAAAACGTATGTAGTCTCCTATTGTGTAGAGATCATATCACTTGCATAGTAGCCAGAGCTTCCTTCTACATCCCTTACAAACCCCTAGACAAAGAGCCTTCTTGGTTATTCTACTCAGAATCTCCCAGCTAGTGGGAGCTCTACTTCCTTGCCTTTATATCTTTTAAATAAATTTGCTTGTACTCCCACCTTATCTATCCATGGTTTCATTCTTCATGACTATAGAGCACAACTTTGGCATTCAGGCAACACAGACTTATAGGAAAGGATCAAGCAACTGTCAGGGGTAGATGTATCTTCATAAATTCCAACCAGCAATGTATCAAGGTTCCAGTTGTTCATATTTTTATTAATATTACTAATGATGCTTCACTTGTCATGTTGAGTTCTTATAATCTTGACTGTAGGAATTCTTTGAGACCTGATGTGAGGAAGGAATTCTCTAAAGATGATTTGCACTATCCTATCTTAGTTAAAGGAGAATGGAGATCAAATATTCCTGTGTTGGAAAAGTCTACATACTTCAGTTTTTACTTCCTCTGAAGTTAATGTGTCCATAATTTCCTGAATTTTTGTACTCTTTCAAGAATTCTTCTCCATCCACCCACCAATGCCCCATCTCATTTCCACTCCCAACTGCCTGAACTAATGATTGACTTTATTTTTTACAACTAACAGAACCTAAGAAAATCTTGTGAATACAGTTAACAGTATGCCAGATTAAAAATGTAGGGGTTCTTTTTTAATTTACTACACAACCTCAGGGCTTCTAACTCCACCTTTAATTAGTACAAACGTCTCCTGCAGTGTCCACAAGAGGACACCATGGGATTACTTTGCTGTAAACCCAACAAACACTAGCGTATATCTCACAGTTTGCTCTGCTCCAAGTAGCCCATTAAGAAGCCAATCTGAAATGGAGAAAATGGAAGTGAGTCCCATCTTACATTCATATAATGGATCAGTTGTGGAAATCTAGCAACATCCAATTTGCAATACAGATCTCTGGGTTCTGGTTATGTGAAATTTGAAATTTGGACACATTTCTTTACCTATTAAGCAAATGTAGTATTGTATTGTGCAAATACAAGTTCTGTTTTTATTTTTTTTTTTGCCAGGAATGATGTTTGAGCACTCGGTGACCTTTTAAACTACTGGATCCTGGCTGTATGTCAGGTTTAAAAGGTGAAAATAGTTACATCATTACATCATTTTCCAATTTGCAGTGCTTATTTATTTACTCAGCAATATAGTGCCCTTTGGCTTATTGATTAGTCACTGCCCTAAGCAACATTTTTTCAGTCAGAATAATTTAGGCTTTTCACATTTGAAAGTTTGTGCTTCCTTGGCATATTAACTAATCAGAGGTTAGAGGTTTGCAAACATTTTTGGTACTTGTTACTTTGGTACACTTTGTTACAAATATTTTGTACTTGTTGGCTCTGAGTTTAGAATTACAAATTTGTTTACATGCATTACGTGCTCTGGCTATCAGCAGGACCCTGGGCAGTATGTTCCTGTGCACACATGGGTGCACATTTATGCTGCGTTTGTGTGTATAGGGGATGATGAATTAAAAAGAAATCAACATTGAATTATAGATACCATTTCCTTCACTACTATGTTCTAAGAATTTGTATAGAGCCATCTAGTGGAATTACCTACTTTGAGAAAACCAAACTTTTAAAAAATAGATTTTATTTTTTTATAGAGCGGCTTTAGGTTCACAGAAAATTAGAAAGTTGAAAGTACATCTTGCGTCTTCTCATCTTACACAGGCACAATCCCTCCCATCATCAACATTCTGCTTCAGAGTGGTACATTTTTTACAATCAAGGAACCTACAATGACACATTACTATCATCCAGAGATGATAATACATTAGACCGTAAGGGCCGGGGATTTAGCTCAGTGGTTTCGCCGCTGGCTGTGCATTAGACCATACATTAGAGTTCACTCTTGCTGTTTTCAATCTTAGGGGTTTTTATAATGCATACATGACATGTTTCCATCATCATAGTATCATACAGAGTATTTTCATTGCTCTAAAATCTTTTGTTTGGCCTGTTCATTTCTTCCTTCCTCTTAGCTCCTGGTACCTACTGGTATTTCTATCGTCTCCTTAGTTTTTCCTTTTTCAGAAAGTCATCAAGGTTGGTTTCTTTCAAAGTTTGTAAATAGTGAAGGGTGGAGGGGGTGAAGGGAGGGCTGGGAATGGGGAAAAAATAAGAATCAAGATGCATCATGTAAAGGTACAAGTTCCCAATGAGAAATGTAAATGTATTGTATACCTAAAATGTACCAATAAAAGAATTTTTAAAAAAGACTGGTTTCTTTTACATGCATTTAAGGTTCCTCCACGCATAGTATGGCTTGATAGCTCATTTGTAGTGCTATATAGTATTCTATTTTATGATTGTACCACAATTTACCTGGGGATTCTTTTTAAAAAACCCACTCTTTGTAAGTGGTTAGGAAATATTTGGCTATGGAATAAGCCACTTAAATTGTAAACAGGAAATGACAGATTGAAGATACTTCAATTTAGGAATGGAAAGACATTGATGATTTTGTAGCAATATCAAAAATGCAAGCAATAAAAGTTTGTTGAACTAAACATAAAAGGTCTGTTCCTTGGAATAATACTTGTGTGTAAGTAGTAAAAGAAATGTGGACCAATATGAATAATATTAGTTTCATGTCATCTATCAGAAGAGAATTGATTTCTGGTGACTGTTCCCAGGATTCAATCTTAGATGATTAAATTGGCTAGCTAGTGTTCCAATAAAAATAAAATACTACTTGGCAAGAGGTCAAAATAAAGTTGTTTCTCCATGCCTGGTCTTTAATGAAACAATTATTTTCATGAAACAATGAGTGAAAAGTTCAGATTCTAAGAGGCATTTTGGAGTCAAAAGAGTCATACCACAAAATCCCTTTTCTTCCTAATGGAAAATATTAAGTAATAATTTGATATTATTTGTACCTATTTCTCAGGTCTCTTGTGGTGAGATTTTGTTCCTTGAATTGTTTCAAAAGTCCAAATACTGCCTTAGGTAGGGAAGACTAGAGTAAAGTTCCTTTAAGATCATGTTCTGAGCATTGAACTGGCTAAAGGTTCTGCTCTCATAGAGGTGAGATGACCTGCCTCCTTTGAGATGATTGGTTGTGATGAAATCCAATTAAAAGATTTTATTTGGTGGGGGAAGGAGGGAGGATGAGGTCTGGGCTTTCTCTGATTTCAAATTGAAATATTACAAAGTAGTAAGCACGCTTAATTTTCCATGGCATCAAGCAACTTTTGCTTTTCCCATTTTTGCAACTTATATGAATAGTTTCTTGAGACTGTAATGGCCAAGATATTCATTTATTCAAATGAATAATTAGTTCAAGTGAATCAAAGCACATACTATGTGTCCAACAGTGTTCTAGGCACTAAGAATACTACAGTGAAACAGACAGAAAAGAGCACTTGTTCTTTAGTGGAGAATAAACTCTGAGCATACAGACAAATTAGATAATTTTGAGAGTACCAAGAGTGACAAAGGAAACTATCTCAGTTAATTTATTCTTGCTGGCACAAAATATATGGAACCCACTACTTAAAGGAGCAGAGTTTCATTTTGGTTCATTGGTTATAGAGGTTTCAGTCCATAGTAGGCTGGGCCTAAGGCAGGGTGTCATGGGAGAGGAGAATCACCTCATGGCATGGTGGACAGTGACATCAAGGGAGGAGGGAGGAAAAAAGGTAGACTCTTTCAAGCCACACCTAGTGACCTACCTCCTTCAACCAGGCTTCACATCCCAACATCACATTAAGCTATAAATTCATCAGTGAACTAATCTATTGATGAGTATCGCACCCTCTGATCCAATCACCTCCCAAAAGCCCCACCCATGAGTTCGTGGGGCTTTTGAGGGACATCTAGATATAAACCACAATAGAAAGACATAAGATTAAAGAACTAAAGAGTCACTGAATATTGGTACTATTTTATATAAGGTGAGTTAGAAAAGGATATTACAACCCTGGGCAGCAATAAGGAATCATTTTTGTTTCCTTAAAAAATTGAATGACCTTTGTAGGGAAAGAAAGGATACTTTGGTGGATATATATATTTCTTCATACTGGATTTTAGGAATTCTCTTGTTCACTAAGCTTAAAGAAAATCTTACCCAGCAACAAATCCATCCATATACACAATCACCTCATTGCTTCATTCTTTTCTTTTCTTTTTAATTTTTTCCCATTAAGTTTATTGGTACATTTTAGGTACAAAATACAGTTACATCCATCATTGGGATCTTGTACCATTACATGAGTATCTTGGTTCTTTTTTTTCCCTCTTCCCTTGCCCTCCTTTCACCCCCTCCACCCTTCCCTATTTGCAAAGAACTTGTTTCCATTTTTTTCCTTTTCTCATATTTTTTCTTTTCCCTTCTTTCCTT
>NW_004624784.1:4831538-4862264 GCF_000247695.1 Heterocephalus glaber | reverse complement strand
TCTATAAAGAACTTAAAAAAACAGACCTCCCAAATTTAAAGACCCAATCTGAAAATGGGCATCTGAAATGAACAGAGATTTCTCAGACAAAGAAGTAGAAATAGCAGAGAAACATATGAAAAAATGTTCAACATCACTGGTCATTTGAGAGATGCAAATGAAAACAAAGCTCAGATTCCACTTCACTCCAGAAAGAATGGCTACTATCCCGAAATCAACCAATAACAAATGCTGGCAGGGCTGTGGGAAAAGAGGAACCCTGTTCCACTGCTGGTGGGAGTGTAGACTGGTGCAACCCGTGTAGAAATCAGTATGGAGATACCTCAAAGAACTAGAACTGGAAGTTCCATTTGACCCAGCTATCCCCCTGCTTGGTATCTTCCCCAAAGAGTTAAAAGAATCATGCCACAGTGATATATATGCACTCATATTCATAGCAGCAGAATTTGTAATATCTGAAGCTTGGAAGGAGTCCAATTGCCCATCAAATGGAGAATGGATAAAGAAAATGTGTTTTTTAAAAATAAAATGGAGTACTACTCAGCCATAAAAATGAGAAATTAGAGACATTTGTAGCTAAATGGATGCACATTGAGGCAATACTCTTAAGTCAAATAAATGGAACACACATGTGTAAATACCAAATAGTTTCTCTAGTATGAGAAATTGAAATTGTAAATAAAGACTAAAAGGTATAATAGATAATGTGAATTAGGAAGAAAAAGGGCAAAGTGGAAAGAAGGGAATGGAAGTAATATGAGAAAAAAATGGAAACAAAGTCTTTGTAAATAAGGAGGGGTGGAGGGGTTAAAGGGAGGGCAGGAGAAGGGGGAATAATAAGAACCCAGAGAGATTATGTAAAGGTACAAATTTCCAATGATGAATGTCATTATATTGTATACCTAAAATGTACCAATAAAAGTAATTTTAAAAAATGTAGTTAGTGTTTCAGGCCAAAAGGCTTGGGGTCATGCTTGTGTCTTTCCCCTTTTTTTTCATATTCCACAACGTGTCTATCATGAAATTATCCTTTTTACCTTTCAAGCACATCCAGAATCCAGTCACTTTTCTCTGCCTTCACAATAGACACAGAACTTGGCTGTCATTTTTTCTTGCCTGGGTGAATTATTAGTTTATTAATCTTCTCACCCATCTGCTCACTTCTGCCCTTGTGGACCCCACAGTGTCATTTCAAGCCTCTAGCACTTTCAAATGGAGCTTAGAATGAGGTCCTTCATGTGGCCTCACAACTCTCAGGCCTACCTTTTCCTCCTCAGACCCTCATATTGTTCTCCCCATCCATGCTGGCCTGTTTGCCCGTTCTTTTGCAGACCCATTTTGCTATGGATCCTATGCCACTTGCTCCCTCTGTTTCCTTGTCCAGCCTCTCCCCAAATGGCTGTGTGCTTCACTTTCTTGCTTCCTTTGTGCCCTTGCTCACATGCCACCTGCTCAGAGAGACCTGGCCATCTTCTTTAAAATTTACCTCTGGCTCCATCTTTCTTGTCTCTCTTCCCTGGTTTAATTTTCTGTTATATTAATTGCTATTTGTGACATATTTTCTTATTTATTGTCTGTCTCCCCAGATAGAGTACAAACTCCTTGGGAACAGAGTGTTTTTTATGCTGCTATGTGCCTAGTGCCTAGAGTAGTACCTGGCATAGAGTAGGACTCACTACATATTTGACGAGTGGATGAATGACTGTCTCCTGTACCTTATTTCTGGAGCCACAACCTGCCCTTGTTATAACAGGTATGTTCCTAACCATGACTTTGAAGTTTATGTCTTAACAGCTTAATCTGGTCCAGACCCATATTGGCTCCTGTCACTGTTGCCCTTCCTGACCACACAACACTGAAGTCTCTTCTGGAGGCTCAATCTTGTAAAGGGCTTCCTCTTTCTACCAGTAACCTCTAAGGTTGACTGCTGGCTGCCTGCCTTGGTCACTTTATATGATCTGATCTCAGGGGTCCTCTTATCTTCATCTCCTAAATAGCATGGATCCCTGTTATTGTTCACTACACACCTGGTTTCTTGTAGAAAGCATGGTCTGCTGTTTGGCACTTCGGTTTCGAGGTGTCCTGGGTTCTGTGAATCTGCCATTATCTGTCCAACTGAAGTACAATATACAATCACATTTTCTTTTTATATTCAAATTAGCTAATTGAGTCTCCATCTTATTATCTATTGTGAAAAGACGTTTCTTTTATCTGTATGCTTTGTCCCATGATGACAAAGATCTCATTCAATCCGAAGATTCCCATAAAGAAAAAAAAAAGAAACCTAGAAATTACTGAGTTAACTTTGGAAGCCTGGGTTGCTGTCATTGCCACATGGTGTCACTGTTGAAGCATTGGCAGTCTGGCAGACTATTTTGGCCCTTCTCTCCTGACCAGAGGGCTGCAGTTACCTGGTACTGAGTAGGTGGCATGTCACCATTGGCATCAGGAAATTTAGTTATCATAAGTGTCCCCATCCTGTTGGCTCTGGGTGTGTGTGTTAAAGTTAGCAATCTTTTTCTTTTTGTAACATTCTCATTTCAGTTTACTCTTTTAAAGTGATGTGAGTTTTCTGATTGGCCCTTACATATTCCAGATGAAGGAAAAGGTGGGAGAAACCAATCATCTGGAAGACCCTCTGAGATGCCTTGGAGTCACACACCATTGTTCTTATTGACAGATCAGTCCTGAGTCTCCAATAAAGGTGAGCATAATCTTGCTAAGAGATGTTCTCTTCTGAAGTGTGATCAGAGCTCTGAGCCTAGGTTTGCTTGGCAAGGTGCAATTATTCTTTATTTCTCTTCAGAGTTTAAATGACCCCTATAATTGGTAGGCATTACAGTCACAAAATGAACTGAAGCAGAGAAGATAAAAGGCCATAACCCTGGAAAACAGTGAGAATCTTTCTTCTTTGGTGTCACCTTCAACTCATACTTGATAATTTTGTAAGGCTCTGTTACCCTGAAGCAATTTCCGTATGACTCAGAAAAAGCCCCTAGGCTCTTGCTACCCAACTTTAGGTCACTAAAATGCTCGAGCGAACTTCCCAGTTCCTGTCTGTTGAATGAAGATAACACTAAATGGAGAGAGAAACTTATGTAGAAGGCATGTCTGGGTCAGGCATACACATGCCACAGAAACTGTTGCGTCCAAAGAGAAATATTATCATTTTACAAAGCCTTCATATGGACATATTCAAGGATCGCAAATTCTCTTGTATTTTGATATTTTTCTTGATTTGCTTCTAGTATTTATACATAAAAATCACTTGATTATACAAACACACAAATTATATGTTTGTGCTTTTGATATCTTACAGTGCATCCAGGGATGTGGGCAAGTCCCTAGGTGGAAAAAACTAAACAACATTTCTTATCCTTTAAAGCTAGAATACCTGCTTTGTAGGGATTTGTGTTGCTTTTGTTTTCTGAAATGGAAGTAAGAACAAAAATAAAGGAGAATTTTGTAAGAACAAAAGTAATGGAGAGTCTAAAGTTCTTAATCCTGAAAGGCTCTTTGAACAGGGTTTGTTTTGTCCAGTGATCTCACTTTTATGGAACCCCAAAGGCATTCAGATTTTTAATTCAGATAGACAGTGTTACTAATGTCATGACAATGACTCTAGTACCCTCTATACTTAGTTATAAGATTGTTATTCTTTTTGACTTTACTAATTCGTACATTTTCTACCAATTAATAATTTTTTTGTTTACTTCTTTTTGAAGATAATAGTGTAGAAATATTTTTCATTTACTAACTGGGTTTTACTTGAAATACCTACTTCATTAATTTTCCCAATACCATATACGTCATAACATTAATAACTGAATGTCATGGGTTGTCTGGCTTTGATGATAAACCAGACAATCAAGTGGTTATTGCCATTTATAAAGTTATTCTTCAACCTCACCAATAAGCTAATTCTAACTTTCCTTCTTGATTATGCAGAAAGGTAGGACAGACACTTATGGATTTGGTAATAGAAATTAGAATTTAGAGTCTACATATTCTCAAATCCACTCTATACAGTATGCCCAAAGAAAAATTGATGGAATGAGGTAGCTCACTAAAACAAATTCAGACTGTCAGCATTCCTATTTCTGGCTAAAATTCAAAGGACTAAAACATTTAAAAAAGGCTCTGGAGTCTATTTCAAAGTAATAAAAATAACTCCTTTCTCTAAAGATTAAGAACATTAACCATCTGTGATGCTTGCTGGAACTCTGGGTTTGCGTTTATAAGAACATACCAGGGATCATAAACTCAAATGTCTTCAGGACCAGGTCAGCAATACTAATTTTGGCTTGTGAGGACAGAGGTGAGCTGGCGAGTTATCATATCATCTAGAAGGGGCAGCTGCTCCTCAGATCTTGCCAGTTGTTATCATTTGGAAATGTGGACCTGGCCTTGTTAGAGCTATTATCTTTTCAAGAGAAACCATAAATCCAGATTTGTATGAGGAAGTTCTTGTATTCTTGGCCTGCTCTTTCCCGGGCTGTTTTATTTTATCTTAGATACTATCTCTGCATCTTAAACAGCTATCACCAGGGAAACAATAATATCTTGACACTGGTTATGTGAGTCAATAATTCAAACTTTTTCTAAGGGTAGCCAATGGAGAGGGACTGGCATATTATTCAATTATCTTTGATAGAAGAGAAACTATAAAAAATAATATAACACAATTCCTGAATGAATGTAGTTGCATAATTAAATAGTATAAAACCAATTAACCACTAATTGCTAAACTGATTAACATGTGTAAAGGATTATATAATTTGGGGCACCATCCAATGCTCTACATATAATTTCTTGGCCAAATGTCACTGTAATTAATAATTAGAACAGTACAGACCTTGAACTCATCACAGACATAAAAGATACAGAGCCAAATCACAGTCTTTGATTTTTTGATCCTTTTGGACCTAAAGTCTCTTTAGTTAGAAAAGATTATACTCCTCTTTTGCCTTGGGTTCCTCTGTAGTGAGCAATATCTGTTTACAAAGTATCTTCATTGATGAACAGGCTCTTATAAATGCAATTAAATGCATTTGCATGCATTTCTCAATTAATCTCATCTACTTGTTCCAAATTCCTAACACATACAACCTTAGTGAGTCAGATGACTTCTTTGTTCCTGAGCTCTAACACAGAGGTACTGGTCTTATAAATTTCCAAGGCTCACCTCAGAATTTTGGCCAATATATTGTATCCTTTGATTAGGATACAGCTCTGTCATTTCCCTACATTGGTGACTAAAGGTCTGAGAAGTTTTGCTCCTCTTCCTCTTTCTCCATGCTCCCAGTGAATAGTTTATGGCACCTTTGTTAGCCATACTATTCTTTGTGGGACGCATGTGCATATGTGTTGGTCCAGTAACAAAACTCTTCAAAAATAAGAATAGCAACTATATTTATATTCCCAGAATGTAGTACAGTTATTGGCACATAATAGGCCCACAGTGATTGAATAAACTCTTGGACTGGTCTTTCTGATTTCATCAAATTATTTTTTCTTTGTATAATTTTACAACAACGTTGAAAAGGTGAGTTTTTAAAATTTTTATTTATTTATTTATTTATTGGTACCGGGGATCGAACTCGGGTCCTTGTGCTTGCGCAGCAGGTGGTGAAACCACTGAGCTAAATCCCCGGCCCAAGGTGAGTTTTTTTTAAAGATCCAAATCATTATGAAAAAGAATAATAAGTTTGGTTTCTCACTCAAATTCCACACTATACATGTACCATATATACATGGTTACATGTATAGATATACTCTATACACATTTTTTTTATACACATTTTTAAATATTCATGTCATTGACTAGGAAAAACATAGTGAATTTACCAATAGAAGCTAATGGGTCAATCCTTGAGTCTGGGTTTCAGAATTAACTGCACATGCTAAACAATATTCTCATATATATTTCATGTCCAGTACCATGTAGTTTCTTCTTTAGGAACTGTTATGTAAATATAGAATAGGCCCTGAATATGGCAAGTTATGGTTATTGTTTACACAATTTAAGATATTCCAATTTTGAGCCTGGTTAAGAAGTTTTTCAACATGAAGAAGTCTCATGTTTCCCACAGGGATATTAATCCAGAGAAAAGTACATCTTTAGGCCAAAAATCACTGAAAATTCACTTAGAGATTCCTCAGCCAATTCATCTTAGGCAGAAAAATCTCCTAAAAGGAACATTTATGCTACAACTTTTATATTATTAAGCTTTATGTGTTTAATAAATATAAAGAAGTATATTCAAAGGGCCAGGAATTTAGTTCAGTGGCACCATGCCTGCCTCAGAAGCACAAGGTTCAGAGTTTGATCCCCGTACAAAAATAAACAAACAAAAAAAACAACAACAAAAAAGAAGTATATTCAAGCTTCTAAAAGTGGAATACATAGAATGTAATTTACATTGCTAATTAGCCAAGGTTTTGTTTAACTTATAGTGGTTTGACTTGGGATCATAATATGTAACCAATTAGACTGTAAGACCCTTTCCAAAGAAACCTAGATCCAGTATCTAATACCCAGATTTCTCTTGCCTAATTCTATTGACCAGAAGCCATCTAGTTATCACATTCAGAAAGCTCTGGAATCTGCAATTCAAATTTTCAGGATTTGTGTTTTTACCAGGAAGTAGATTATTCTAATTTACTGGTCCAAAGAGATAACAAAGAAACACAGGCAGAAATACTCTTTTATTGTTTGACCACCATAATACTTATCCATGAATGAACAAAGAAAGGTTTTACTTTAATAACACTAGTAACTATATTTGGGCCACTTGTCTTCTCTACAAGGAATGGTCTTTTTAAAAATTATTTTTTACTTCTTTTTTTTTTTTGGTACCGGGGATTGAACTCGGGTCCTTGTGCTTGCACAGCAGGCGGTGAAACCACTGAGCTAAATCCCCGGTCCTTAAAAATTATTTTTAATTGGTTTGTAGTAATTACACATATTTATGGGTGTGTTACTATGCATACTTACTGTGTGTTGTTTTGATATACATATATAATGTATAATAATGGAATCATGGTAATTAGCATATCCATTAGCTCAAATATTTATCATTTCCTTGTGCTGAGAAAATTAAAAATTCTTTCTTTTACCTATTTTGAAATATACAATAAATTGCTGTCAACTGCAGTTACCCTTCTGTGCAGTAGAACACTAGACCTTATTCCTCCTATCTAACTATATTTTTGACGTCAATACCAACATCTATCTCCTCTGCCTTTCACATCCTCTGGTAACCACTGTTCTCTCTACTTCTATGAGATAAATTGATTAAGCTTTGCATATGAGTGAGAACATGGAGAATTTATCTTTCTTTGTCTAGCTTATTTCACCTAACACAATGTCATATGTGCTAGCACAGGAAGAATGGTTATCTGATGATACTTTACCACAGGGCTTGCTGAGAAGAAATTTATCAACTTGCATAGCCTCAGAAACAACTTCCATTTAATCTCATCACAGTTACTTAAGACAGTGAGGTTCAGCTGTAAGATCTAGAACTTCAGAGTTTGGGAAGCTTTTTGGTGCTGTTACTGCTGGGGAATGGGACAAAGAGTGAGCAGAGTGTGGTACTCTGTGTGCCCTCTAGCATTCTCATAAAGAACACAAGGTCTGTCTGAGGCCGAATGACCAACAGTCTCCAAGGCACCTACTGTCATTTCTCAGGGTTATAGAGAAGACTGGCTTTGGCTTCTTTCCCTAATGTGTTTAAAAAAATCAATCTGTAAAACAGCTTGGTCAGATAAAAAAATGGTTCTTAAAAGGACTCACAGGTAAATGGTTAATAACTTGCCTCTATCAAACAGTTATCTATAATTATTTCCACTTACATATAACTTCTGTATTTTACAACAAATTGTACTTAGGTTACTCAGTTTAATTTAAATCAAAGATATTCAAAGTCTAGTCTTTTCCCTCAAAGTCTTACCTCTATAAAGATGAACTCACAGACCTGTAGACCCTTTTATTTAAATATATTTTCAGAGTGGCTTTTGGTGACCCTCCTGAACGTTTATCTTAGTGTGCTTGTTGTTAGTAGGTAATGTCAAAGATTCTGGCTGTCAAGGGCACCATTATGGCCTTGTTTACCACCATCAGAGATTCTGTAGTGAGTAAGGTCCCATTTAGATTTAGGATTCAGGCATTTCCTTTGATGAGGTAAACAAACTCTTTCTGGATACCACTGGATGTTAATTATCTGGCAGGAATTAACTACAATAATTACAAACCGATTCTTAGGAAAAAATTAGATCTATAAGGATGAACATTACTTCCTAACTCAGGGAAATCAAGGGAATGTCATAGTGCAAGTCTCATTTAAACAAAACAAAGCAAATCAACCCTCTTCTGTGAGGCAGCCCACCTGCCTTCATCTGCTGATGTTTCCCTTTCCATTTCTCTCTGTTCCTCTGGTCTCCTCCCCTCCTGTACTCCATCTTCCTCTATTTGCACTGTTTATTTTAGACCCAGTCTTTGCTGTTTACCCAAAAAATATTTAAGGAATTCATGTTCTTCCCCTCACCTGGCAGGCTCCCTTCTTTGGCTAAGGACCATGGTTTTGAAATCAGATAGAGCTGGGTTCAAATCCCAACTTCACCTCTTATTAACTTTGTGACATTTAGCAAGTTTATTTTTTTAGGTTTGAAATTTGTAATTCTCTCCTAAATATAAAATTTGCTTAAACAAAATCAAATTATTCTTAATGATCCCTTGAAAACTGGGTATAACACTTATTTTCTTAAAAGCCTTTTAAAAAAAAATCCAAGCTTCAGTTTTCTCATCTGTAAAAATGGGTAAATATGAATGTATCAGAGGACTATTGTAAAGATTAAATAGGATAAATTATGTTATGTTTAAAACAGTGTGAGGCGGTTAGTTCCTCATAAAATTGATTTGAAAAATATTCTACCTTTCTGAATTTTTACTTCATTCATGAAGCATTGTTCCATTGATGGCTTTGCTACAGCAGAAAGTGCACTGGATTAAGAGGCTCATGGTTTGGTCTGGACTCCTGGCTCTGTCATGCACTAGCTGGGCTTTGAGGGAGTCATTTAGCACTTTGGAGCCCTGGCTGTCTTACATAAGACAAGAATAAGTGGTGGTCATTACTTTGGGATGTTGATTAAATAAGGTGATTTTTATGGAAGACTTACTCTGTGCTAGGTCCTGTCTGAAATTGTTAACATGTGTACATTAATCTCATTTAAAGGTAGTTACTGCTCCTGTCTCTATTGCTCTGATGAGGACACTGGTTCAGAGAGGTTGTGCTTCTTGAATCCATAGAAGTAAGATCTGAACCTAAGTGGAGGTGACCCCAACATATGTGCCTGTGAACAGTGAAGCATGTTATAGGGAAGGGTTTCTATGCTAGCCTGTTGTCCTAGTGAAAGAACAGGGTATTGTTACACACTTGCCATTACCGAACAGCTTTGTGTGTCAGCTTCTGCTTCTTTTCCAGAGAGACTGTTAACTTCTTTAGAGCATATGGCATGCTTTTGTGTTTGACCTGTTCTCTTTTCCCCAGTACCTAGAACAGCACTGAATTATAATAGATATTTAATAGATTTCCTGCTGATTTAAATGTGCACTCTTTACCTTTCCCTCCTCACTAGGGTTTTCTTGAAACCTTTCATGTTTATGTTAAGCAGTAATGTCTGAATATAGTTGTCAACAGCAATAACATGATAATAATAACATTATAGCTAAGAGCGGCTGAGGACATACTTCGTAACTTTGTACTAGGCAATTTCTATGGATTATGTAACTTACCCTTCTCAACAATCCTATGACTTACATACTATAATTTACTTATTTTATAGATGAGGAAACTGAGGGACAATTTTGTAACTTGACTAATGTTACAGTACTAACACAAGGTACAGCTTAGAAGCCCTGATCTGAAGCTATTGTTTGATTTCAGAGTTTGTATTCTAAACTATTGAAAATAGACATAAGAAGGCCATGACATTGGTTGATCACCTTCTAATTTTTTTGTTTTACAACACTTAACAACTAAAATTATTTTTTATAATTACAACTATAAATATAAATAAAATATACATAAAACTTATCATTTTAACCATTTGAAGCACACCATTTAAGCTTCTTGGCATTAAGTACATTCCTGTTGTTATGCAGCTGTCGGCCATCAGCACCAACCATTTCATTATCCCACACTGAAAGTCACTTAACAATAACCTCCCTTTCCCCTGCGTCTCAGTCTGTAAATACATTTACCTCCATGGTGTAAATTTGATCTTTTCAGCTCTTGAGAATTTCAGTCTGAGAATATTTATCAGAGAGCCCTGTGCAGAGTTTGAACCTCTCTATCTTAGTGCAGCTCTGGGCCTTGGGACCATCTTAGTACTTTCCTCCTGATATCAGGAGACCTGGCCATGCCATGTCCATATTTTATATGTGTCCCCTTTATCTCTTTTATTTTTCTTTGAATTTTTAAAAACAGAGACTGAGATGGTAATCTCATACTATTTCCTACAGTCTAATTTTACTGATTTCATGTTTGAATGTTTTGTTAGATACATGACTCTATTTCCTACAGAGATGTGGTCCTTAGAGATAAAGGCACAATCAGATTCAGGAAGCATAAAAAGTCTCACTGGCTTCTTTTGTGGTGTCACTGCCACTGATAATCATGGTCTAGCTCCTGGGTGAGGATGTCAAATCATGCAGAGCCTGAGTCACTTTCCAAGTCCTCAAAGAAGGCAAGTGGCAGAGCTCAAACTCAACACAAGGTCTCTTGAAGTCCAACCCTGTGCATTGTACACTACAGAGTCACACTGAAAACAGAGCTGTAATTTCTTGGTGAAACTCACACAGATTTTTTTATTTACTATTGACTCAAGTATCTGACTCTTGCTTTTTTGTGCCCTCTGTTTGGAAAACATGAGCTATGTTTCTTTTTATTGGTTCTGTAGTATGCAATGTTATTTATGACAGCAGAAGTTTTGTGTGACTACAAAGTAGACAGAAAAGGCTAACTTCTAACTTATTTTAGAAGGGTGGCACTATTTAAAGTCAGTTCTGTATTTAATAAGCACCTTCTTTGTGCTTGGTGATGTGACTATATAAATAAAAAAAGAGCAAGTAACATCTCTGCTATTGAAGAGCTCCCAAGATTTTTTGTGGAATCTTATGTTTGGGAGGAACTATTACTAGGCACCTAATTAGTGGCAGTAAAAAGAATTGTCTCTGAGTGTGAAGATGAGCAGTAAAGTTTTACTTGTGTTCTTTCCCAGCTCTTTGAGAATGGGAAGGCAGTTTAACCATGGGTCTTAGTTTACTAATCTATAAAAGAGGACGTGTTCCACAATGTGGTTATGAGGTTTAGATAAAATATGATTGTGAAGAATACTATAGCATTGATACTATTACATAATCTCACAAAACAGAGAAGACCTTACTTTAAAAGTAGGAGGGATACTTTTGAGAAACTACAATTTTATGATCTTTTCCTATGATCCAAATCTCTGACTTTTACCCATTGATCTAGGTCATTGTTTTCCAGTATAAATGTAAATCCCTTTCCCCTGACAGCCCTTCAGATATTTGAAGACAGCCATCAAAGTGTTTCTATTTTCTAGGAAAAACATCCCCATCTCATTCAATCATTCTCCAAGGCCACGGTTCTAGGCTTGTTTTTTTTTACAATTAATTTTATTGGTACTGTTTTTTTTGGTTTTTTGAGACAGGGTCTCACTGTAGTTCAGGCTGTCCTTGGACTCACTATGTAGCTCAGGCTGGTCTTGAACTCACAGCGATCCTCCTGCTTCAGCCTCCTGAGTGCTGGGATTACAGATGTATGATGTATGCCACCATACCCGGCACTTACTGGTACATTTTTGATCATATTCATCATAGGGAATTTGTACATGTGTATAATGTATCTTAATTCATTTTCCCCCCCTTCCCTTCAATCCCTTTTCCCCTCTCCATTTACAAAACTTTGTTTCTATTGTTTTCTTTCCATTCTTTTTTATTTTTTTATCCCTATTCCTTCCTTCCCCTCCCCCTCTCCCCTCCCTTGTTCCCCTTCCCAATTGTACATTTTCTTCCAACTTTCCAATATCTGTCATCCATTTTGATCCTTATTTACCCTTTTGGTTTCTCACACAAGAGAAACAATGTGATATTTAAACAGGTGTGCTCTATTTCACTCAAAATTATATTCTCAAAGTGTATCTGTTTACCTAAAAATGTCTCAAGTTTATCCTTCTTTATAGTAGAGTAGTACTCCATTGTATAAAAAATGACATCTTTATCCATTCATTGGTTGTTAGGCATTTGGGCTGTTTTCAAGATTTAGCTATTACAAATTATGCTGCTATAAACATGGGTATGCATATATCGCTGTGGTATGAGGCTTTTAATTCTTTTGAGAAGACACCAAGAAGGGGCACGGCTGGGTCAAATGGACCCTCTAGTTTTAGATTTTTGAGGAATCTCCACACTGATTTCCACAGTGGTTGCTCCAGTCTACATTCTCACCAGCAGTGGAGAAGGGTTCCTTTTTCCCCCACAGCCTGGCCCACATTTGTTATTGGTTGATTTCTTTTTTTTTTTTTTCATCTCATTTTATTTATTTATTTTTTTCCTTATGATAGTCCTTCTTTCTGGAGTGAGATGTTAATTTGCATTTCTTGGATGACCAGTGATGTTGAACAATTTTGCATATATTTATTTACTGTTTGTACTTCTTCATGTGAGAAGTGCCTATTCATCCCAGATGCCCGTTTTTGGATTGGTAGACTAGTGGCTTTTAATGTAGGACCCACAGAGTAATAACCTATGAGATTTTAAATCATGGATATTTTAAAAAAATCATCTAGGTGATTCTTAAATTCTTAAGTATCATAGTAGCTTAAATTGTTCTGGAAACTTCTCAAACATGCCAATATCCCTCCTAAACTCTGACCCACTCATACAAACAAAAATTACATATATATATATATATATATATATATATATATATATAGACCAGTTGAATCAGTTTGGGTATGCTAGGTATTATAGAACAACACAAAAGATGATGATGGTTTAAACACAATGGAAGCTTATTTCTGGCTCATATGAATTTAAAATGGACATTCCTGAGTGGCAGGTGGCCCATTAAGCATTGGCATAGGGAACCATATTTATTGCTACTTGCAGTTCTACCATCTTTAAAACATGACTTTAGGGTACTTGTGCTCAACTACATCAAATTGGGGCAAACAGAAGAGCACAGAGCACATGGGAGTTCATAGGGAACTGTGTCATTGATCATCACTTTAGCTCCTAAAACCACAAGACTACATTAACTGTAAGGAAGACTGGGAAATGGGTAAAGGAGGAAGAGAAATTGGGTCTGGAAGACAGATGGGCCATCTTTACTGTCACAGAGTAGAATATAACTTTCCCTGATATTATAAATCACCTATTAATAAGCTGATAGCATTTAAACTGACTGGATGACAGAAGACACAGTAAACAAAATTAGAAGACAGGGATAGACTTGATGAAAACTTTTTTAACATCTCAGCATTTTAGGCAACTATGACACTCTGTTGACTCATACAGAAGCAATAGTCAACTAAAGAGGTTTAGTCCTTTTCAAATGAAATGTTAAGTCAAATGGCCCCTCATTCTATAATCACCTTTGCTTTTTAAAATCTAACACCAGGAGTTTATACAGTATCATATTAATACAGGCCTGTCATTCTAAATCTTTCAAGCTATTACCTATTTTGTTAGATAGCTTGGTAGCACTTATGCCATGTACAGAGAAAAGGTGCAATGTGTGTTATATAAAAAAAATTGGTAAAATACTAATTTCCATGTACTTAGCATTTATGATTTTTTTCTGGGTACTCTATTAAACTCTTCACCTGCTTTGAGATTTTAAATTTCCACCAAAAAAATCATTAAGTAGATATGATTATCTTCACTTTAAAGATGGAGAAATTAAAACTTACAGAGGGAATATAATTTGTTCAAACACATGTGACTAGTAACTGTCAAAGTCAAGATTCAAACTCAGATATGTCTCACTCCAAAGATGGATATTTAATTATTCTTTTATATCACCTCCTGCACAGGCAATCTCTTTCAGGAAAAACAAACAAAATAGGGAGAGAGAAAATGTGATGAATGTAATCACGGAAGATTTTATGGAAGTAAGATTTGTTATGACCCTAAATAGAGGTAGGTTTTAGACAGACAGAAGGGAAGGTGAAGGCCCAGAGTTTACTAACATACTGCTTTTTCTCTAAGGAGACACAACCATCTATAAACAACAATATTTTGAGCCTTGGCAGAGAAGGATGATAAAAAATGAAGATTCTGAGGAGCAGAAATTTCTTACATCAAGTTACCACAGTGGCGACCACATGTTCTGATCCTCTTCAAGGCATGTTTATTGGAAGATTTTGTTTTTCTGTAAAGGTACATTTTCATTGCCTACTTGAGGAGACTTAAAAATCCATAACTGAGTGTAGGAACTACTCATGTAGGAAGCCACTTGCATAGATATGTGTTAGTTATGTTATTGATGGACAACCTGCTGATTTCTGGAGCTGTGTCTCCACTTGGTGGGAGGTACTGGAATTACAATACATTCACAAGTTTCATTTGGGTAGAATAATTGGCTTTAAAATCATTCAGCTGCTTGTAGGAAGCAAGGAGGCAACACCATCAACAGCCAGGATGCAGTTACCTGAATCCTTATTGCAGTTGCCTTATTGCAGTGAATTACTTAAGATATATTGATTTCTTCCCCATAGAACTATATTGTTTTCCTGCATATACCATTATGAGCATTGATTGGAAAACATCAATACTGTTCCATTTAAATGCTGTTGTACTTCTCAAGAGGTATTTTCTTTATTTGACTATATATTAAAGAAAAGGTAAACCTCATTTGGAATGTATTGACATCAATTTAAGGGGCAGGTATTTGGAGGGAGGAATAAAATATGGAAATTTCAAAACTTTTCCACAGATATAAATCATTCACATATATAATTCATATAGAAAAATATAATGGTATTGATTATAGTTTAAGTTGTTATTGCAGTTAGGATATATCAGCTCTGTAGCTTTTATGAATCATTATCTTCTAATCCTTAGTACAAGGCATGGATTAACATGTTATCAATCACTTGGTTTAGAAATAGAGATGAGGATTTGTCCGCTCAGAATTACCCATGGCCCTTTGAAAATGAAATCTGGAACTGGAGACAAGATGCAGTAATTTTATCACATTAGTGATTCATAGTAACACCAAAAGCAAATTTAGGTGTCTTAAAAGGGCACCTTGCTTGGCATCAGGGAAAGACAATAGTCACAGTAGGTTTAAAAAATTGTTTTCTTTATTGGGCAGTTATGGGAAGTGAAGTGTCAGTAATTGGTAAATAGTCTAAGAGTCTTAGATTCAGTTAGGGCTTTAAATACATGAATTGCTTTTGAAAAACAGGGTATCACTTTCCCAATTGACAGAGGATGCTATGGCTTGAATGTCTCCTCTAAGGCTTGTGTTGAAATTTAATCACCATGTTGACAGCATTGAGAAGCAAGATCTTAAGAAGTGGTTAGGTCATGGGGACTCTGTCCTTCTGAATGCATTGCTGCCCATGTCAGTGGAGTGAGTTTGTCATGAAAAGTAAAATTTGATTTTCTCTGGGTTTCATGGTACTGGCTTGCCCTTCAGCATGTAATGACATGGCATGGAAGCCCTTGTCAGGTACCTGTGCTGTGTTCTCAGACTTCCCAGTCAAATAAACTTCATTTGTTTATAATTTTCCAAGTCTGTGTACTCCTATTAGAGCAACAGAAAATAGACTTAAATAGAAGGTGTGTGTGGTTGGGGATGGGTATTTAGGTAACTTGCCTGGGGTCACATTGCTATTGAGATATGGACCCTCTAGGAATGTTCCCACATCCTATCCTTCCAAACTACTTCATTTATGTTCATATTGGATAAGTCAGGGTTCTCCAGAAAAAGAATACTAAAATTATATTGAGGCAAGTACAGATATCGATAGATGTAGAGACATATACATATAATAGGAGACTTTTAGGACTTGACTTTCCAATAATGGTGACAAAGCAATACCACATTTTGCCATTTGTAAGCTGAAAGACCAGGAAAGCTCATGGTGTAATTCAGCCTGAGAACCAAGTAGACCACTGGTGTAAGTCCTGGAGTGTGAAGGCCAAAGAACCAGGAGGTCTGATGTCTGAGGGCAGAAGATGGATGTCCTAGCTCAAGAAGAGAGAACAAGTTTGCATTTCTCCACTTTTTGTTCTATCCAGCCCACAATGGATTAGATGACATCAATCAATTTTGATGAGGATGGTCATCTTTTCTCAGCCCACCAATTCAAACACTAATCTATTCTGGAAACATTCTCACAGATCCACTCAGACATAATGTTTATCAGCTATTTAGGAATCCCTTAGCCCAGTCAAGGTGACCCATAAAATTAACCATTGAATACATCTTGGTTACTTTTTCATTGCTGGGACACAATACTCGGCACCCACAACTTAAAGGAGGAAAGGTTTATTTTGGATCACATTTTGTAGAGGTTTCAGTTCATAGTTGTCTGGATCCAAGGCAAAACACTATGGCAGCAGGGCATGGCAGAGAAGGCTTTTGCATGGATTGGCAGGCAAAGCAGGGAGAGAGAGATCAAGGGGGAGTGGGGAAGAGATGGGCCAGGTCACGCCCCCCAGTGACGCACCTCTTCTGATCAGATTTCACTTCCTAAGAGCAAGTCAGCTTTAAGCCTCCATAATCTAATCACCTACCAAAAGCCCCACCTATGGGTGCATGAGGCTTTGGGGTACATTTTAGATGTAAACTATAACAACACACCTCCTTCATTTTAGCAAAAAAGGAAAATGCTTAGCAAAAATAAAATTATGTGACTATCTTATATGTAGTACTGTATACTCTCTTTTATTTACGGTACCTATCAGTTTCTAAGTGCTTTTATATACATTTGCTCTTCACAATAATCCCAAAAGGGAGACAGAGTTACAGTGATTGTGTTTTATTTTATTTTATTTGGTACCGGGAATTGAACTCAGGTCCTTGCGCTTGCACAGCAGGCGGCGAAACCACTGAGCTAAGTCCCCGGACCGTGATTGTGTTTTATTATAAATTAGGAGTCTGAACTTGAAGAAGTTGTTCTTGAAGGCCACTGAGTTCCCCTTCATGAGTGATTTTTGTAGGCCCTGAAGGAGAAAGTAGCTGTCATACCCCCAATTTTTTAATTCCTATCCTAACCTCATCATGGGTATTCTATGCTAGGTAAAAGCAGAAGGACAATGTAAATTGGGTCATAAAGGAAGTTACCCCCAGAATCTTGCTAATCCTTGATCTAGAACCTCAAAGGTTTTACGCAGAAGGATAAAGTATAAGGTAACTCCATACTTGCTATATCTTGAATAGGTATTTTTCAACAACAACACTTTGGCAACACCCAGCAAAATACAAATTTCAAGCTAAATGTGAAAATAATAACGTTAAGTCAAAATCGTTTCAGAATGATCATCTATTACATTTTTGAGCTCCCATTCTATGCTGAGATATGTATACAGTGGTATCTCGGTTCACAAATACTTTTGTTTGCAAACAATTGGGTTCGCAAATAGAAGCATTTGGGAAAATTTAGTTTCTGTTTTCGAACTCTGGATTGGGTGACAAACATGACTGCAGCCATCTTTCCCACACGAACACAAACATAGCTATCATTTCCAGAATTGTGAAATGAGTTAAGTTCATGAACTGAGGCACCACTGTATTTGACAAATATGGGTCAGATAAATTAATGAAGGACTCTATTGTACTATACGGAAGGCATGATGTGATGGAGTGACAAATTTGCTACTTGCTAGCTGTGAGATTCAAGGCAGATCAGTTTTTCCTAATAATTTCTTTACTTTAAAAAATGGATCTAGTAATGCTCATTTGATGGGGTTTTAGTGAGGAATAAATAACAAGACATGTAAAGGACTTTTGAAGTACACTGTGGACAGTAGGAACTCAATGAACATGGATATTTGTGAAACATTTTGAGTTGCCCAAAAGAATTATACTCTAAGGGATGAGACCAATAAATTCCATTAAAAATATTAATGACAGAGCTGCTTAAATATATCTCTATTATAGCAATATACAGCATCATCCAAAAATGTATTTTAGTTCTCAAAGAAAATATGACATTTAATTGTTCTTTCCATAATGAAAAGAAAGTTAAGTTTGAAGGCAAAACATATCCTGGCTCTTTTATAATAGAGAACTTCTCTGTGGCATTGAGTAAGCCACATAGATTCTGTGAGATTCAATGTCCTCATCAATGAAATGGTTTTGTCTACCTTGATGTCTCCTATCTGTGTGGTTGTCAAAACAAATTGGTTTCTGAATGTGAAAGAATTTTTTGTTTGTTTGTGTGTGTGTGTGTGTTTAAATTTCAGATTCAGGAGAACAATATCTGGTTGACACTTTGTGTAGAGAAAAAAAGTGCCATGTTATTTTGAGCCCACTATTTTCACTGTCTGTTCCTTTTGAAACCTCCACCATGTGACAATAATTCCCATCAAATCTGCTCTATCTATGCCTGCTGTTGGAGGAAGGATGGGCTTTCCTGGTTTGACATCAGTGCCCTCCTTGGCTTGGTACTGATGCTGTAATCCTTTGAGAGGGCTTATGCTCCTCAGGTGTCCAGGGCAATCTTTCAGTCCCAGAAATGACAGTCTAGATTGAATTAGCTTTGGTTCCTCCACCACTAATTAGATGGCACAGCAGGCTTGCCTCAGGGCACAAAGGCATTGATTTAGTTTTGTAATAAGTCTAATAAAGTGCCTTCATCATGTTTCAGGATGCCAATTCTCTAAAAACTGCCCTGAAATGTAAAGCTTAAGAAGTACTAGAATTAGACAATCAATTTCAAACACAACAGAAAATAAGAAAATATTTTTGACATTTAAAAATATATGCTTACATTTTCTCTAACTCTGGGTTTGAAAGTGACTTTGACATAGCAATTAATGTATCTCTCAGATTCCATAGCGAACTAAATGGAACCACACTAGGAGTCAGAATCTGTCCTGAATTTTAGAGTCCTGGAAGTGCCACAATTGTTTTGTAATACATTCAGCTACCTAACACTTGTTACTACCCTCATTACCATGAAATACTACCTTTATTCATAACTGAATATCACCCATTTGCTGAATACTGGCTCCATCCAAGAAAATTCCATAGTAAGGTGATAACCAGGTAGATAGAAATGAAAGAAAATTAATGGGGTGCTATAAAATTCTCAATATAAACTTGTATTTTATATGGTGCTATAAATTTTCAAGAGCATTTTCACATCCAGTTTCTCCCCAGAAGGAATTTGCAGTGAAGCTCAGGGACTTGGAACAACAGGCTGAAGAAAAAAAAATCAAGGAGTAGACATTAAGGAGAAATAAGGTACATATTTGCAGCATTGAAGAACTGAAAAAAACCTTAAATTTTATCCAGTCTATCCTCTCTTCCACATAGGACATATTTCTCATGCCTAACCGGTAGTCTATCTGCTCCTGCTTAAACATGGCCGATGCAGGGACATGTTCAAGGTTAGGAGGCAGTGCTGTCCATCACTGAATGGCTCCATCTGCTAGGACATATTTGTTACAGTTAGCCAAAATCTGCCTCCGTAAGTTCTCCCGCTTCTCATTTGTGTTTGGTGACAAGAATACAAATCTTGGGACCGGGGATTTAGCTCAGTGGTTTCATCGCACAAGGACCTGAGTTTGATCCCCGGTACCAAAAAAAAAAAAAAAAAGAATACAAATCTATTCTTGACTTGTATGACAGTTATACAAAATTTAAGTATTAGAAATATGGGTCCACCATGTAAATCTTCTCCCATGCTAAATAGTTCAGTAATTTCAACAATGATCATGGCTTGATTTTCAGGCCCCTGGTCTGTCTGATATATCTCTGTTTGGGGATATTAGCTCCCTGCTATTTAGAAAGTGCTCTGTGCCCCAGCGATACAAGCATGACCTGAAAGCTGCTATAAACAGACTTTCATGTCCAAGGCCAGATCTACTGATAAGATGGTTTGTACAAGTGATAAAGCTTGAGAAGCTTTGTTATAATTTGTTGAACAATCTCTTAAAATACAGTAACTAGAACTACGTAAGTCCTGACAGTGGCCTCCCAGGACCACAAAACATAGTGCTCTGTATATTATATCAATATAGTTGTATTAAAATCCATCACTTCTGTATTTTTATTCATTTGTATTTCAACTGATACCATAGTTAAAATTAAGTATATGAACAAGCATAAGATCTGTATCTTTTCACATAAACTGTTGCTACTCAGCTTTGCTTCTTATAATTGTATAATTAATATTCCATATTAAAATATATACATATTATTATATAAACTTTTTTCTGCCAGGAGGAGCCACTATTTCTACTCTTTTGGAATAATTTTGAAGTTTTATTTTTTCATCTACCATTTGTTATTTCTCCAAGCTTATATACTTTTTAAAAACAAATGTATCCATGTAAGAGTCTGGTAAAATTGGCAAATAAAGCAGAATTAAGGGCAGAATCTAGTAATATACTTCAAGAAACTTTCTTCAAAAAAACACATTAGGTTACACAAATTTTAAAAAAATTTTCATTAATTTTATTGGTACATTTTAGGTATAAAATATGGTTACATTCATCTTTGGGATCTTGTACCTTTACATGATGTATCTTAGTTCTTATTTTTTCCCCATTTCCCTGCCCTCCCTTCACCTCCTCCACCCTTCCCTATTTATAGAGACTTGGTTTCCATTTTTTCCTTTTCTCATATTTTTTCTTTTCCCTTATTTCCTTTCCCCTACCTTTTACACAAATGCTTTTTAGAAATAAATATTTTTTGGGAAAATATGCTGTATCATACACCTGGAAATCAAGGAGAATGAGGCAACCTTCCTTGTCCTTGAGAAGTCCACCATTTACAAGATTCTGGATTCCAAGATCACATGAGGACATCTCTTGCTAGGGCTACAGTCACTTCATTAGGCTAATTATTGGAACAGAGTCAATGTCTATATGGCCCGAGGCAGGTCTGCCTTGCCACCTAATTAGTGGTGAAAGAACCAAAGCTAGTTCAATCTAGTCTGTCACTCTCTAGACTGAGGAATTATTCCAGACATTGTGAGAACAAAAGCTTTCTCATGATATTGTCAGAATGGACAATCCACATCAAAGGATTTTAATTTTTCCTGAGGAGTTTGTCGAATCAAAGAGCAAATGTGATGTCCTAAAATGTCTATGTTGGAGGAAGATAAAACAAACTTATCAGATATAATCAGCAATATCTCAGACTGAGGGCACAAAAAAATATTGAGAAAGATTCTGATTTCTTATCAACTTTGGTGTTGGTGGACTAACATCTTAGAATTGATCCACCATTAATTCAAAGAAGCTAAATTCGAGATCTAAAGGTAGTTAGATAAATATTTTTTAAAAGTTAGCTTTATACTGTATAAAGAAGACATAACTGAAAAAATTTAAATGACCAATTTGAAAAATGATCATTTGAGCCCCTTACTCAATTGTTAATAATGTTGGAGTCTGCTTTGTCCCACATTCCCCTCTATCAACCTACTTCTTTCTCCAATTCATGGGCATTATCCTAACTACCAAGGGCCCTAGCATTCTATCCAAAAAACCATTCAGCAACTGTTTATTAAATGCTGTTTATGAAACAGCATTTCAAAAAGCTTGCATTCTAGTGGGGAGAAACAAAATAAAGAATCATATCATTAAATAAATGAATTAATTTTAGTTATTGATAAATGCTGCAAAGTAATCATGGTAGGGTATAAGTTGTGCAGTGGTGGCTTCTTCATACTGGACCAATGAGAAGTCAGTGTCATCAAGTTCTGAGGGAAGAATGCTCCTGACAAAGGGAACAGAGTTTCATTCTCTCATATTTAAATAGTCCCAAGATTAAGTCTTTCTCTCCTGTTGTTAGATGCCTCCCCAACTTCCCCTCATCCACCTGTACTTCAGCCAGGTATGTGCTCTATCTTATTTTCAGTGGACACATTACGTCTTCTACATGGTTTGGACATTTTATTAATGTTATTTGCAAATTATTTCTTGCCCAGGAAATGTGGGTTGCAGTCCTGGGTTAAGGTCTCCTTTAAATTCTCCTACCTTCTTTATTTTTTATTTTTTTATTTTTCTCCTACCTTCTTTAGAGCAGTATACTCTGGGTCTCACTTCTCTGATTAGAGCCCAGGAGCTTTTACTCTATGACTCCTGTGCTTTCCTTTTTTGTAGAACTCATAAGACTATCTTGCCATTTATGTGATTGTTACCACCTTCAGACAGCAAGTCCTTTGAAGGCAAGGACCAACTTTTCAGTTGACTGCCCTATCATCTTGTGTGATGCTTGACACATGCTATGCCCTTAGGCCCTGGAAATGAGGTGATAAGAAGTTTCTATGTGGTTATAGGTTCATATTTTTAACTTTTTCTCATTTGGCTGAGTCAATATATTTTTTCTGGTGGTATTAACTACCAAGAGTGATTTCCTATGGCTATATTTTTTCCTTTATTAGAAGTTGTAGTAATTTTGCAATTTAGATGCAATTCCACTACACTTAAAATAACTTTGGGTAACCAGGCTTTGGGTTGGTATACAATTTAGGAGTTTTTATGGCTGTTATAGTTTGGATCTGAAATGTCCCATGTAGGTCCCCATGTTAAAGGCTTGGTGCTTTTGGGAGGTGGTAATTCCTGTAAATTTGGGGCCTAGTTGGGGGAAGTATGTCTTGGAGTGTGTACCTCTCTCTCTCTCTCTCTCTCTCTCTCTGTTTTTTGGCTACCAGGAAATAAGCAGCTTTGCTCTACCATACCCTTCTGTCATGATGTACTGCCTCACTACAGGCCCAGAAATAATGGAGACATGCCCCCATTGACTGAATGTCTGAAACTGTGAGCCTAAATAAATTCTTCCTCCTTTGTTTTTCTCAGCTATTTTATCATAGTGGTATAAAGCTTACCAACATAATGGTATGAGATGTATACATTTCTGATTCACTCCTAGTAGATTTTTTTTCATTCAGTTTATTGGTACATTTTAGGTATACAATACTATTACATTCATCATTGGGATCTTGTACCTTTACATGATGCATCTTGGTTCTTATTTTTTCCCCATTCCCCTGCCCTCCCTTCACCCCCTCCTCCCTTCCCTATTTACAAAGACATTGTTTCCATTTTTTCCTTTTCTAGTATTTTTTTTTCCTTCCCCTACCCCTCCTACTCCCCCTACTCCTTTAGACCTTTTCTTCCTATTTCACAATACCAATTATACATTTTGATCCTTATTTACACTTTTTGTTTTTCACATCAGAGAAACTATTCGGTATTTACACATGTGTGTCCTATTTATTTCACTTAAGAGTATGGCCTCAATGTGCATCTACTCAGCTATAAATGTCTTTAGTTTTTCATTCTTTATGGCTCCATTTTATAGAAAGTACTCCATTTATAGTAGTACTCCATTTTATAGAAAAACCACATCTTCTTTATCCAATCTCCAGTTGATGGGCATTTGGGCTGTTTCCAAGTTCTAGCTATTACAAACTGTGCCGGTATAAACATGGGTGAGCATATATCACTGTGGTATGATTCTTTTAATTCTTTCGGGATGATACCCAGCAGAGGAATAGCTGGGTCAAATGGGACTTCTAATCCTAGTTGTTTGAGGTATCTCCACATTGATTTCCACAGTGGTTGCACCAGTTTGCACTCCCACCAACAATGGAGAAGGGTTCCTTTCTCCCCACACCCCACCAGCATTTGTTGTTATTGGTTGATTTCTTGATAGCAGCCATTCTTTTGGGGTGAGGTGGAATCTCAGCATTGTTTTCATCTGCATCTCTTGAATGACCAGTGATGTTGGACATTTTTTCATATGTTTATTTGCTGCCTTTACTTCTTTGTCTGAGAAATGTCTGTTCATTTCAGATGCTCATTTTGAATTGGGTCTTATATTTGGGGGGGTCTGATTTTTTTGATCCTGGTAGATATTTTGCTTGATTTTAATCATTTGTCAATAAAGCTTTGCTGTTCACATTAGAAAAAAACAGAGTTCATTTATTTAATATTTGTCTGTTTAATATAATTTATTTAATAGTAATATTTATTTTTTCCCATATCTATGTGTGTTTATTCTCCAAAGGTCCTCATGTAACTTTTTTAACCATTTACTTTTGATGTAAGAAGAAACCATAATATTTTAAGAAAGGCAAACCTGTGCAAAAAGAAAATTTTAAGCTTGGCTTATGACTCAGAAACAGCAATACTCTTATGAGTGTCAGTGATAGACAAAATAATGTGATTTGGGGAAGGAAAGAGAGTGCCTGTGTCTCACCTCAAATGATCTTCTAGTAATAGATCTTTTTTCTGAAATTTTACACATTTTTTTTTGTTAAAATGCAAATTCCCTTAGGACAGATTAGATATTAAGTCTTGTTCACACTGAAATTTGAGTAGCTAATATCAGAATTTTTCTCTGAGAAAAAGTTAATAGCTTATAAACCTCTGAGCTTCAGAGAGTGAAGGAAGGGACTGAAAAAGAACTACAGAGAGGAAGGGAATGTATCAAAAGAGAAGCTGGGAACCCCTGAGTGAAAGTTTATCAATTTCATAGTTCTGTAGGTGTTGATCTCCCCAGCTGAGAGGGCCCCAGGCTAAGCCTGACAGAACAGGCTGCTCTGTTCCTTTCCATAGCAGTTAGTTTTTTACATTCAGATTGCTAAATCATTTAATAATTTCCTCATGGCATAGCATAAAATGTAAGGAAATAAACCCTTTTTCTATTTCAGAATTCAGAGTGAAATATTCTGTTTGCTAGTTTTGAGTATACAATTGATTCTGGCCAGTTACTCATTAGTAAAGGGCAAAATGATTTTAAATATTCAATCACTGTGCTATGCTCAACTGTATATTTACATATGTCTTCATAAGATTCACCAAGGGTAATTTTACATTTATCTATTCAAGCTCTGGCCAGCGGTGACTTTAGCATTAAATTACTTGCAGGCAACTTTTATCATAAAGTCAAATGAGGATTCCAAATTGTATGTGTTTGTCAAATACTAAATAATTCAAGTGATTTGAATTTGCAGCTCTTACTGCAGATGCTGAGGGTGAGCAACTGCACTTAAAAGAGAAGGTAGCATAAAGCCCAGCAGAAAAACAAGAGTGTGAAATAAATGACTGCAAGTGGTTAATGAGGAAGTAAGTAGTGAGTTAAGAGAGATAGTCAATCTGATTTAGAAGAAAAAGTTGATTTTGGCTGATGATTGGAAGAAAGACAGAGGTAAATAAAAAATACTTAACATTATTTAATTGGTGCCTTGTTCTGAGTGTTATGTTAAACCATTTACTTGCATTGGAAAGCCAAAACTAGAAACTACTGTATTCTATTGATGTGGATCAAGATAAAAGCAAAAAGCAGCTACTGATTTGCTTTCTGTCACTATACATTGCTTTTCATTTCTTATAATTTTATATAAATATAATCACATTTTGTACTCTTTTTTTTTGTCTTCTTTCATTCAACATAATTATTTGGAGATTCACCTGTGCTATTGTGCATATCAATAGTTCATTCCATTTCATTGCTGAAGAGTTTTCTGTTTTATGGATGTTACAAAATTTATGTATTCATTTATCTCTTGATAGACATCTGAGTTGTTTTCAGTTTTTAACTATTACAAATAAAGCTACTATAAACATTCACTGTGGGGAGCATACTTCTATTTTTCTAGAGGAATGGATGGATTATGTGATAGGTGCTATGTTCTGAACATTTATTAACCCCTCAGTTGATACGATGAAATCCTTATGCCTAAGGTGATTGTATAATGAGGTAGCAACATTGGGAAATGATTAGGCCATAGTGGCAGAGACCTCATGAATGGAATCAGTACTCATATAAAAAAGGCCCAAGAGACTCCTTGCCTCTTTTTCACCAGGTGAAGACACAAGAGAGTGTCTTCTAGAACAAGGCACTGGATCTACTTTTGTCTTGGATTTCCTAGCCTCCAGAACTATAAGAAATAAATTTATATTGTTTATCAAATACTTAGTTTATAGTATTTTGTTACAACAGTAAAAAGGACTAAGATAGGTGTATGCTTAATTTAACAAAAAACCAAACTCTTTTCCAAAGTGGATACACCATTTTAGAGTCCTACCAGCAGACTATCAGAGTTTCAGTTCCTCTAGAACCTTGTCAAAACTTGGTATGGCCTCTTTTTAGTTCTAGTCTACTAATTATACTGATCTCAGATTAGACTTAATTTGCATTTGCTTAATAACTAATGAGGTTGAGCATTTTTTCATGTGTGCATTTGTATCTTCTTTGCTGGAAATGTCTATTCAAATGTGTTGATTATTTTTATTGGATAAAGTGTTTTCTTATTATTGATTTTGAAATACTTCATATATTCTGGTACAAGTATTTATAAGTTATATTATTTCCAAATGTTTTCTCACACCCCATGGCTTATCTGTTCATTATCTTAACTGTGTCTTTTTGAGTGCAGTAGTTTTTGATTTGATGAAATCCAACTTATCAGTTTGTTCCAGTTAGAGTTAATGTTTATGTTGGTGCAATTTATGAATCAAAGCTCTTTTGTTGCACAAAGACTATCTTATTGTTCCAGTACCATTTGTTCAAAAGCTTATTCTTTCTTAGTTGCTCTTTTACCTTTGTTGAAAGTAAGTTATCCATGTATGTGAGGATATATTTATAGATTCTTTATTTGATGACATTGGCATGTGTGCCCATTCCACACTCTTTGGATTACTATTGCTTTCTTGTAAGTACAAGCTTAGCAGTGTTAACATTAGTCCTAAAATGTTTTATTTCAAAATTTTTTTTGTTTTTGTTTTTGGTACCGGGGATCGAACTCGGGACCTTGCACTTGCAAGGCAGGCGGCAGAACCACTGAGCTAAATCCCCAGCCCCTATTTCAAAAATTTTACTAATCTAAGTTCTTTGCGTTTCACTATGAATTTGTCAGTAAATTTATAATTTTCACAAAAAAGGCTGCTGCAATTTTGATTAGGAATACATAAAATTGCAGATGTTGGGGGAGAAATGAGATTTAACAATTGTGTCTTTTATTCATCAGCTCAATATAGCTCTCCATTTATTTACAATTCATTAAATTCCTTTCATCCATGTCTTGCATTCTTTTCAACATATAGGTATGATATATCTTTGGTTAGATTATCTTGGAGAATTTCATATTTTTGATGCTATTATAAATGATACTAAAATAGTTTATAGTCATTTGTTGTTAGTAGCTCCTTTGTAGATTGCATTGGATTTTCTTTCTTTCTTTTTTTTTCTTTCCAGTACAGTACCAGGGATCAAACACAGGACTTCGTGCTTGCAAGGCAGGCGTGGTGCCACTGAGCTAAATCCCTAGCCCTGCATTGGATTTTCTATGATGATTATCAAGGTGTATGTGAATAAACAGTGCTACTTTTCTGTTTGCAATTTGGATAGTTTTCCCCTCTCCTTGTCTTTCCATGTCCCTCTTTCCCTCCCTCCTTTACTTTCTCTTTCTTTTTCTTAATCTCTTCCTCACTATTTTTCTCTCCCTCTTTAAAATTTTTTTTGTATACTGCATTATTTAGAACATCCAGAAAAATGCTGAATAGAGGTGGTGAGAGCAGTTTCCTCTAACTCTCTCCCCAGCCTTGGGCAGTTTTCTCACATACTTTGATTGGCACTCTGTAGAATACTCACAGGAGCTCCCCTATGATATCCAGAGTTGCTCTCTGTGTACTTCTTGACACTAGTGCTTTTTTTTGAGAACTCCAGCTTTGGTATTCCCTGGCTCTTAACTCTGTCTCCTTACCGCAAGGATTCTGTTTAGGGCCTTCTCCCCACACTGCTACCTAAAATTCCCTCAAGGCAGTAAGCTTGGGCAATGGTAGAATTCGGGGATTACCATCCTTCATTGCCTAATGTATAGTGCCTCACCTGTGGTTCCATATGCATCTTAGAGAATATATTTTTTAAAAGTGCTCTGTGGGTCACTCTGATCAGCTGGTCTTCTGCAGTTTGATAATAATTGCTTTCAAGAACATCTCATTTAAGAAACAGTGCCTAGTTGTTATAACAATAATAACATCCTCATCATTACTGGCTTATCAAATCACATCTGCTGTCCTGGATTTCTAACAGTGCATATCAGTCATATGTCACAATCTGCTCTGTCAGCCAGCAACAAGCTACTGCTCTGAGCTTTGCTAACAATGAGATTATAACTGCACCTGAACTTCAGGACCTCTGGCATGGTGTTCACCTTGCTGGGGTCACTGAGCTGAAATAAGGGTCACAGTCTCTTTTGAGAAGTCAATTATGTGGACTGACTCAATTGTTTAAATGCATCTATTTTTAGTAGCATTATTTTACAAAATGTTTGTTTTTGGTTAGGGGCAGTCTTGAACCCAGGGTGCTGTGCAGATTGTTATTAGCAGCACCTTTCTTCCCATCAGCTTCCATAGCCTAATTAGATTTCCACTTGTCAGGGAATATTCACAGTGTGCGAATAGCAAGATTTCATCCTGCTTGGCCATCCACTGGGAATCAGAGAATATAACAAAGTGAATTAACTCTCTGCCTTAGAAAATCCAGGAACAGTTTTTAGGCAATAGATATTAAGTTAGAAATAACCTCCTGAGATATGAACTTAAGATCTTTCCTGGAAGATGTTTCAAAGTTTTCCAATAATCATCACAAGTGTGAAGGTAGATGCGTTATTAACAAAGCTTATGCACATGTTGGGAACTATAGAACAGTAAATTTTGGCTTAATGACCAAGCAGACTCCAATGTATATGTGAAAAAGTCTCCAAGCATCTGTGCGAGATAACTCATCTTTGCCTTACAGCTTTGAAAGTGAGAGTCTTTGCCTCATAATCTGCCTGGATAAGAAGTTATTCCAACAGTTTCAAAGCCTAAATGTTCCATGCAGTTACTTCCTTGAGGAAGCACACCATACTTCATTAGTGAAAACAAATCTCAAATATTTGATTTGCAAAAATACCATAATACCTCACAAATTACATCAATCACTCTTCAGCTCACTTTTCAACTAAACTTTAAAGAAAACTCTGGTCTTGAAAGAGACTGTGTGCCCTTCAGAAAGCACATTAGGTGCTTCAGGAACTGATAAAATTCTAAAAGTTCTATAGGACAAATTAAAATGGCTATTACCTTTTAAATATACATATTTACTCATCTATCCATTCATTCATTCATTCATTCATTCAAGAACAATTTAATGCACCTGTTTCACATTCCAGGCAATATTGTTCTGAGAAGTACTATGAAGGAGAAGAGCATGCAACAAGAAAGAAGATAATATAAAGGCTAGAGGTGTGTGTACTACTTTAAATAAAGAAGCTCCTTTGGTGAGTCTTCCTTCTTACAGAGACCTGGATAGAGTGAGGAAATATCTCATGGAAAAATCCAGGGAATATGTTCTGTGAGAAAAGAGCACATGCAAATGTCCAGTGGCAGAAGCCTACAGGATTAAGTAACAAAGGCAATGAGAATGAAAGGGGTAGTTGTTGGGGTCAGAGAGATAGGAAGAAGTCTTAATGACCAGGCAGACTTCCTGTGGAAAATAATTTAAGTATTATTTTACAAACATAAAGGGACACTGTCTCCAGGTCTTAGTAGCAGTCTGACGTGAGTCTTTAGAAGATTGCTGTGACTATTGTGTGAAGTACAGAGTTGGTGGGGCCAGTTTAGGGGGAACCTCTGTGGAAGAGTAGAGGCAGGGATTTGTGGCTCCTAAGATCCTTATGCCAGTGTTAGAAATACACCAATAAAGCAGAGACAGCAGATCTTCAAAGACAGGATATATATTATGGATTTACTGCTACAGCTATGAAAATTTCAGGAAAAAACCTCTGCATTTCTATAATTTAGTTGTGCAAGAAAGTACTAAAATAAAATGTACCATGCTCTCAAAACCAGGTTCCTCTGTCCTCCTTTAAGAAATAAGAAAGTAGAGGGAACCTGCCCCATCAAGCCCATGCCAGGCACATCCATGGATGCTGGAGAGAGGTCCCAGGTCACAGGGAAACCGGCCCATGCAGCCCAAGCCCATGGCGGCGATCCACTTAGCCACAAGGGCTCCTGCAGGACACCCACCCACCCCCACCCCCACTCCCCCCACCCCTGCTCCTCTGAGCTCTTGGCTGTACCGCCACCTGGCTCCACACTGCAAAGACAGAGGGGACACCAGATCACCAGACCACCAAACTGGGTAAGGTGGAGGGATCATCACCTCCCATTGGAACCTGGACTATCTTCAGAGAAAGGGCAGCTGGAACCTGCAGTAGAGCCTTGCAGAGTTCAACCCTACAGGAGGACAGGGAACTCAACTTGGGACTTGCAGCCAGAAATTTGCCTGAATCTCACTGGTCTGCTTCTGGCTTGCTGAGATTCATTGACCTATATCTGCACACTACTGTCAACATTGTCTATTGTGACAACAGAGACATAACCTGAAGGAGGCCCTTCATTTTCATTTTAAATTTTTATTTCCAAACTTAGCCTTATTGGTTTCTTTCCTCTTATTTATT
>NW_004624784.1:4770797-4791513 GCF_000247695.1 Heterocephalus glaber | reverse complement strand
TTTCCCCCAGAATTTGCCTTTTGAGGGGTGGAAGTCTGAGTTTGTGCCTTGGTTAATTGTCTTCTCATTTTTGTTTTTGGTATTGTTCTTGGTTTAATTCCTGGGTTGATACTTGAAAGTTGCTTGTTGTTAAGTATCTTTGTTGCTTGTAATTAGAACCCTTATGGAGTAATTGCTTCTCAGTGGCATCTTCCAAATATAGCTGGTCTTTAGGTTTTGAGTCTCTAATGGCTCTAAGGCTATCTCATTTTCATAATACCCAGAAGGACAACTGATTAGGTCAGTAACAATACCTTAGCCCAAGTGATATAATCAGCAACACCATAGCATTAAGTACCTCTTAGAAAATGACCATTTGTGGTATATTTTAATCTATCACCTTTAACTGTGTGAATTAAATCAAAATTGAGGACCATCCAACATATGTTTATAGTGAATAAGCTCTTCAATATAGGAACTTTATCCTTTGAGATGGGGAGTTAGAAGGAGTTGGGGAGGGAAGGATAGGTAGTTAGAATAGGGGAAGGAAGAGAAAAAAAAAGAATAGGGGAAGGTTAGCAGTGAGGCCAGAGGACACAGGTGAGAGAAAGAAAAAGAGAATAAAAGAAAAATAAAGAAGAAATATGAATTAGGGCCAGAACAGGAACACAAAGGGAGATGAAGAATGATGTGGGACAGCAAGGGGGAGGGGGGGAGAGAGAGAGAGGAAAAGAAAGAAAAAAGAGAAAAATAAAAATTAGAAAAGAATAAAAAAAGAAAAAAATTAAAACTAAGAGCAAAAAAGATACTAATAATAATTTTGAACATAGCCAATAAAAGATAAAAATGAGGGGCCTCCTTCAGGGTATGTCTCTGCTGTCACAATAGACAATGCTGGCAGCAGTGTGCAGCTATAAGTCAATGAGTCTCAGTAAGCCAGTCACAGACTTGTGTGATTCAGGCAGATTTCTGGCTTCAAATCCCAAGTTGAGCACACTGTTCTCCTTCAGGGTTGAACTCTGCAAGGCTCTACTGCAGGTTCCAGCTGCCTTTCCCCGGAAGATAGTCCAGGTTCCAATGGGAGGTGATGAGCCCTCCAACTTACCAAGTACAGTGGTCTGGTGTGCCTTTACTGCAGAGATTCTCTTCATTTTTCCAGTAGGCTTCAGTTTTCAAGTTACTTGAGAGAGGGCCTCTATCTGTTGTTCACTTCTGCAGCTCAGGACAATAGCCTTTTTTGCCCCCCTGTGCCTCTGCAGTGTGGAACCAGGTAGCTGCACGGCAGGAGGCCAGAGATGGGGGTGGGGGTGGGGGGTGGAGGGGTGGGTGGTGCCGGAGTTGGAGGTGCCTGTGTGGTTAAGCTGCTTTCTGGTGGGCATATCGAGGTGTCCTCACCATCTCGCTGGTCACAGGTGGGCGTGGTGAGTCAGACTGAGCCAGACTCCAGATGGCCAGGAACCTCTCAGCCCGTGTGCCTAATCTCAGGAAGTACAATTTTACAAAGCTCTCCTCCTATGATGATCAATGCCTAGGCACTTTCCATATTTTAGTTTTATGAATGACCTCCTGCAGAATGCCAATGCAGTGCTTATGTGTTTTGGTGGGTGGGTGGGTGGGGGTCAAATCAATTGGAATAAGTCAAAGAGATTTGTGAATGGATACTGACTTGTGATATTTTAGCTGCTTTTGAAAAATTGACTTAAATTTGGTAGCAAAATCACCAGCAAAAAGTATCTTTTTTTCCTGTTGAAAAAATAAAATCTGAGTATTACCTAAAATATTTCTAAGAGGTCCAGAATTACAGAAACCTTTTCTAGAGGCTTTTCTTTTAAACTGAAGATTTATCCAAGGGCTTTTATACTGAGCTCTTTTTGGAATTTTTGTTTGAGACAAGTTCTCATTAGGCCACTAAGTCACCCAGGCTGTGCTTCAACTTGAAATCCTCTGCCTTAGCCTCCCAGAGTGTTGGGATTTGAGGTATATGCCACCATGCCTGACTGCCAGAGATCTTTTGAAAAATAATGTATGGTTAGGTAAACATATATAACTGCATGTATTTTATTTTTCCTGCACAACTGAAATACTTCGAAAATTACTGGGAGAGTTGTAAGGATTCTATGTAGAATCTGAGGTTTCATTCCTGCTCAGTTCCTAAAGAAATTATACATAGACTAATGTGCTAGGTACATTTTAAAGCTCACGTGGTTTGTGTGTGTTTATTATCCCTTCTTGAACTCAATGAAATAGTAAGATCATTACTAGGCAAAGCAGCATGTAAGAAATCAGTATTGGAGAATGTGCATGGTTATCTTCCATGAAATGGAGATTATATTACTGAATGTCACAAATGGAACTAATTTTATTTGAACAGCATGATGAGGTGCTGATTGTGTTAAAATTTTCCTCATTTTCAATATGTGATAATTTAAAATGTAGGATTTTATTCACAAGGATGACTATCTCAATGCAATTATCCTGGTTCCAATAGTTGAGCAGATGTTGTTCTAGAAATATGGACAGCAGAGAATCAAAACTATCAATTCTTATCTACAGATTAATACAGTCAATATTTATAACATAATTCAGATCTGGATCCAAATCCTGGGCTCATAATAATCTTATGAAATTTTAACTCTGAACAAAGCTTTGTATTAATATTGGATAGTGTGAAATTTCCTTTCCTTTTAGGAAAAATGTAACTTTCTGAAGAGATCTAATTTATGTTTGTTCTAGTGGGTTAATTATCTCAATTCCTTATTTCTCTGGGAATATTCACCATAAGCAAATGCCATAGGCTTTAAAGAACACCATTTAATTGAATAACTAGTCTAAAAATATATTTTTTTTTTACTTTTCAAAAGCTTTTCTGGAGCCCCTCAGGGAAAAATATTCAAGAAGCCACATTTAACTTTGTTAATTTTTCTTTTTAAAACCTGTATCTCTTAACCCTTTAATCTGGAGATGTCCTTACCCTCTCTCCAAGCTAAAAGCTCTTAGTCCTTCCTCATTATTCCATTCAAAGTGCTCCAAAAGTTACCCTTTGCTGTAAACTGCTGTATCCATATTTCAAATTGGCTTTCCCACCTTTTAATCTCTACCAATATCCCCACCTTACTCCTGGATTTAAGTAGTGCAGCAGTAGCTGCAGCCACATCTGAGTGAGTGGTAGCTATAGAACCCTCTGCATGAGATGGTTGTGAGGAGAACACATCAAGAATAAAGCCAGACTTCTTGCCATCAAGAATTACTATTTTCTTAAGGAGATAAAATATAATCAACTTACTAACTGCAAAACACACATGCACACACATACATGTATTGAAAACTGAAAACCTAAATGAGTATATACAGCTAAGTATGAAGATTAAATGCAATTTTTGTTTTTAGATGCCAAAAAAGACCTTTATAGTATTACATGTACACACACACACACACACACACACACACACACCTGACAAATGCCTTTCTTCTGGTAAAAATTACAAGGATTAAGGTGCCACTGTTATAGTGAGTGATTTCATTATGAGTATTTCATTAACTTTAGATGATGTACAATAGTAAGTTTATCTGTGTACACTTAATTATTTTTGTAATTAAAACTGTACTCCAAAATTCTTATTTTGAAACTTAATGACCAATATAATAGTATTAAGTTTGGATCTTTAGTAGGATGAGACTAAAATACTTATAAAAGAGGCATCAAAGAATCACCCCCTTGCCCTCCTTCTTTACAACATGTGAGGATATAGCATTCTTTCCTTCTGGAGGGTGAAGCAACTTCCATCTTGGAAGCCAAGGGCAGCACTCATGAGACAACAGAACTTGCAAATGCCTTGATTTCAGATTTCCCAGCCTCCAGGACTGTGAAAAATAAATTTCTTGCGTTTATATATATAAAAAAACTCTATCACACTTGTCAGAATAAATGAATATAGCTCATTTTCCCTTATGTAAGATCCTTTATTTTTAATCTTGATTTTTGGTTTTGTTTTACTGCACATTCATTAAAACACAACTTCACAACCTACAGTGAAGACAGCCTAGCTTGGTCTGTTGCCCAGAATTCACACTCCATAAATGTTTGTTAAATGCAAATATGATAAAAAACAAAACAAAACAACAACAGAAATGTCAAATTAGTATGCCTAATTCTTACATGTACTATGTTCCACATTATCCATTTTCTGGTGAAGTTGTCCTAAATTTGATTAGAAGTTGGAGAAAGCAGCTGGAAAAACAGGCATCAAAAACTAAGGAAAGTCCTATTGATGGAAAGGTATGACCAGAAAATAATGCAAAACAACTGAACTTCCAAGCTTCAAAAATCATAGTAATCTTTATGTTGCTAGATGCACAGGATGCTTTTCTAGACTAATATTCCACTTAATTGTAGAATATTTTCCTATTTAGCTATTCCAGCATCACATTCTTCTGCTTTTCTCTTGACAAGAGCATGTCTTGTCAGTTTCCTTTATTGGCTTCTCCTCTCTACCTGCACTCTCTCCTACATAATCTCCTCCAATTTCTTAGACTTTATAACCATTTTGGGAGCTGGTTTCTACTCTTCCCCACAAGACTCTTTCATGGATTCTTCTAGTACCAATAGAACCTTTTTATGAGGAGCCAAGCTCCAAGTTATGACAACTTCTGACTTTGCCAATAGTGGACCACTGCAGCTTCAAGAATGTACTGAGTGCTCAACCGTGGAAGTAGCAAAATCAAGTAGTGAAGTTTGCAAACTCTGAAACAGATTCCCCAGACTATCTCTGCTGCTATGTAATCTTCCAGTGCCTCTCTCTTTACTTGTAATGTTGGTGTGAGACCAAAGTGAACATAAGAAATGTCATCTTGGCCTGTAGATGAACTCCCTTCATACCCCTCCTCTTACAGAGTGCTGAAATTTCCCTCATTTTTATAACCGCTCGCTCTGCTTCTGTAAACTTGCTTCGTCACTTCTCGGAAAAGGTTGGTGCCTGGTGCCTCCCTCTAACCACAGAATGTCCTAACCTGACAAGATAGCAAGATAGCTCAGTTATGAAAAATATTTTGCAACTGGTTAAGAACATGTTGACCCCCCCCTTGAACTTCTTTAAATAACAACCTATAAAAGCTGTGCTGTTGTAACAACCTATAAAAACTGTGCTGTTCCCTGCCCCGGGGCTTCACTCTACTAGAGGGTGGAGTCCACGAGTATGAATAAACTCCTTTCAGTTTTAACTTTGTCCTTTGTCCCAGTGTTTGGTGATTTACTGGCTCACTTGGTACAACAGTTGGGTTCATGGGAATAGCAGTAACTATATAACAGCACTGTTGTAAAAGTGAGCGTGACATGTCTACCCGACTTTCCTGCTAGATTAGTAAATTCTGGGTGTGTCTTTGGATGACTGACATATAGGCCAGCAAACTGAGGGGAACAATCTACTTCAGATATAGGTGGCACCAACCAATAGGCTGGTGGCTTAGACAGAATAAAAATGGAAAGAAGAATGAAGTGTTTCCCTTATTTTGAAGATTATCAGTCTTTACCATTGCCTGTGGACATTTGTCTGTAAAGTCTTCAGCCTTTCCATACAGACTCTTCAGTCTTCCAGCTCAGATTCTTCAACCTTTCAATGCAGACTCACACTAATGACTCTACAGTGAGTTTTCAGGGCTTTGACCTTCATATGCTACTGGATCCTCTGGATCTCCAGTACACAAATAATCATTTGACTCTTCCACTTCTGATCATGTAAGCTGACATAATAATTCTCACTGGATAATTATACATATATTTTATATTGATTCTGTTCCACTAGAGAACTCTAATACAGTGAGTTAATAAGAACAAAGTGCTTAAATGAAAATCTAGCATATAGTAAAGGCCATTTTTGAGGAATGGTAAAAAGGTGAAAAGTCTGAGATTTTACCTTACATGGCAGCTAACAATTTAGCATGTTACAGTTTCATGAATGTTGGCAGAAGATTCAAGACTACTGGGCTAGAGACAAAGAATCTTAATACTCATGGCAGGGCAAAGACCATGAATATTATGTTTGTATCAGTTCTTCTTTTCCCCAAGTCCCATGGAACTAATGTAGAGGGGGCCAGGTGGATGTACTCAGATTTTATATCATAGCTGGAGAATCCTAAGCTTAGGGAATCTGACTCTTCTAACAGGCCAGAAGCATACCTACTTTTTGGCATTATCTTTATTAGACCAGAAAGTAAGAAAATTTATTCTTAGGATGAAGATACTAGTTCTGCCTGCCAAGGCTGCTGGCTATACAAACATCCTTGAAAAGACAGTATTGAAAAGAACAGTGCCTTACTCAAAAAATGTAAAGAAACATGCAAGACCCATGGGAACTTCCCTCAAAGCCATTATTGTCAGAATATATCATGCCATCTCCTCTGCTGGATATTCCCATTTCCTCTAGGGAAAATTCATTGTTTCTCCTTGTGTTCCTCAATAGCTTGTGTATACTGCAAATATATCATGTTTAATGTGGCACAGTTTGCTTATATATCTGTTTCTCCTGTCATATTGTAAAATCCTTGAAAGCAAGTCATACAGTTTATTCACCATCTACATTTGTGTCCCTACCCTTTACATTTCAGCATGTAGAAAAATGATTAAAATAGTTGGCTTTCAATGTATGTTGAACTATTTGTAACTGAAAAATTAAAAAGTGCTATGGTTGGGAAGACTTTTCTTTTGAAGCTGTGATAACACTATCATTATTTAAAAGGAATATGCAGTGTTCAGAAAAGTAGAGAGATACAAGTCTTATTAAACAAATAAAACTTTTAAAAATAATATAGAAAATAGAGTTTAAAAGGCTGTTATCCCAGTGCTACTTTTCAAAGAAATTTTTTTCATCTCTAGTATGTAACAGTAAATGATACATTTAACCCCTAAAGCACTGAGAAATTTTCTAAAGAGTTATACTGTTCTTTAGCTTCAAAATTATTCTGTTTTAAATGAATATATAGCACAAGTTTTCTTTATTCCTCTTTAGAACTGTCAGAAAATTCTTCAAAAGTTTGAGAAACTGTGTCCCCAGAGGGGAGAAGAGACACCTATATATAGACAGATCTTGGTCCATGATTGTAATCTGCTTTGGTAGCCATGAGGATGACAGGCACTAAAGAAATGCACGCTGATATTATGACACAAAGCTGAGGTATCAGATTTTGCATTAATTATTTGGCATCAAGAGAGTTTGATTTAATTTGAAGTGTACATAAGTTAGGAAAAAGAGTGTTATGTGCTGTTAGTTACTTTTCTCTCATTGCTGAGACAAAATACCTGACATCCAAAGTAAAAAGGGGAAAGGTTTATTTTGCTTACAGTTTGTAGAGGTTTCAACCCATAATTGGCTGGCTCTAAGGCAGAGTGGCAGAGGTGGCAGAAGAAGATGGTAAAAGCAACAAGAGGACCAACAAGTGACCTTAACAGCGTCTTTCTGCCCCTTTTATCTTGTGCAGTTGACTACTAGAGATTAGGGCAGAGCCAAACCAATCACTTATGTGTAGTTGTTTATTAATCATGCACCCTTAATCCCAGCATCACACACTCTAGATTCAGCCACCTCTGTAAAAGAAAGCCCCACCTCATTCACATGAGTCTTTGGGGGACATCTAAACATAAGCCATAATACATGCTTATTCTGAGTTTAGAATGGTGTCAAGTTGTACCTTAAGAGAAGAGCAGTTTTGGAAACTCTATCCTGATGATATACCTGATTATTTATTTCATGGTCTGTGTTAATAGTAATAGCTAGGCACAAGGTCAGATTTGTTGGGGAGGGCAAGAAAAGAATTATCTCCAACTAACCAGATTCAGGTAGAAAGAGAAAATAACAAATCAGAAACAGTGATATTATGGTTAAAATCCACAGCCGGGGGAGAAATCATTGTAGTTTCAAGATCTACCTGTGCTATTTCCTCAAAATATTATATTGTAGCTTCAGTTTACTTGTAAGATATTTATATTTTAGACTTCTAGTGATGACTAAAATAGACAAGACAGGTATACTGCTTGGCTTAGTGCTAACAGAATAAAGGAGAAATAATATGTGCTTTACATATGTATTTATTCAAAAAGAGCCAGCCTAAAGATTAGCATCTGTTTGGTTTACTTTTAGCTGCTAAAAACATTTTAATTTCTGACTGAAACTCCTTTCGTCCTGTTTTTCTTAGAATTTTAATTTTCTATTCTTCTGGATTTACTTTGATGAGCAGGGCATTCTCGCTATATTTAAATGAGAGAGTGTGCAAAACCCACTTAAGATGATGTGTTTAAGATGAGGAGGTCAGTTCTCAGCAATTGGCAGATATATTATTAATTATAACATCCATCCATTTTTCAGGGATTTCCTTTCTACGTGGAACACATTTATTCACCTGATTTTTTCTTTGCAAATGACAGAGTCCACGTAGCTCTTCCAGTTCTCTCACAGGCTTATGAATGCTGCTCCTCAGACCTCCAGTAGTCACATGCATGCCTCTCTCCCACTCCCTGCTCCTCTGGTGACTGGTCAGTGCTCCGGTGAAAAAGAATTGAGCATCGTAGTTTGAGAGTCATTAATAGTTCCTTGCCTTGAACTTGGTAAACTGAACTGACACTCTTTTCCCAGATTTCATGTCTGATGACTCTGTTTACTTCTGGGAATGGAAGCTTTGAAAGTAATGTCATAAATCAAACTGAATCCAAAACCATGAGACATAAGGTGTGGTTGCCGACATTCATCAATACAATTTCAGTCATATCTGGCACAAGAACACAACTGCTCCCTGAGGAAAAAAATAATCTTATATAGAATTATATTGTCCCAAAGCAGGTATCAGCAAGAACACATATCAAAAAACCTTCTACTCTTTAGGTCCTATTGTTTCTTCAGTGAAATCTAATCTTGGAAAGTTTACTTTAAAACTCACATTCACACAAGTGACTGTTAAAATGCAATGTGGAAGTTTAAGAAAACAGTAAGAGGACATATCTTTCTGACAACTTCATTGCATTCATCTTGGTAAGACAGAAGTGTGAAATACACACAGTGAGGGTAATGCAAGATAGGAAAATACCAAGAAGAAAAGACCAGTGACCTTCTGGGAGTTGGGAGTGAGGTCAAAAGAGATGCCAGAAAAACAGAATTGAAGGGAGGGTTGGGAAGGAACAAGGGAGGGAGGAGGAATGGAAGGAGAGAACATGCTAGAGAGAGACTGATATTGAGAGAGAAACATTGAGAAGAGAAGGAAAGATGAAAGAGGAGAAGGTAGGAGAGGGAGAGGGGAACAGCAAGAAGTAGAGAGACAGAGATAGAAATTGAGGCAGAAATAGATTGAGAAAGAGACATTAAGAGGCATTTAGAAAGAGGGAGAGAGAGGGAGGGAGGGAAGAGGGAGAAATGAGAGAGATAGAGGGAGAGAGAGAGAGAGAGGGAGAGAGAGAGAGAATCCTAGAGGTAAGAAGAAAAAAAGAAAAATAGGTCTAGGAGTAGAAGTCTTGAAATATTTCATTAAAGGTTCACCATCTAAAAGTATTTTGTGCATGTGTGCATACTTTAAAGTAGACTTGATATTTAATTTAATGAAAGGAAAGTACAGAATAAAGTAAAGGTTACAACGGACTGTAGGAGTTACTGAGTTTAAATTGAGCTTCATGATTATGTATATATGCTGTTATTTCTAGTCTTTTCAGAAAACGTATGCAATGAAATTCCCATACAGTGCTTTTGCAGACTGGCTTTTTTCTGTTTGCATCTCCCCCTCGTTCCTACTTTTTAACAGTGTTTACACAAAGTATGCTCTAATTTCTGCCTAAAGCAACACAATTCTTTGCCTCAGCTATATTTTGCAAAATATAAACTAGTGAGGGGGTGGAGGGATATTGTGCTAACCTTGAAAAGCCTGTCAGCACATTCCCTCCCCAACTCCTGGCCAACTGCCTAATGGGAAAATGAACAGGGAAAGGAGTTTAGAGGCATATTTAGTCATGTAATGCTGTAATTCTCTTGTCCAGAAAAGCGTGAAATAGAGAGGTAAAAATCCAAGATTGAGAAAATAGAATGACATGTTTCATAAATTTCTTAATATCAAATGTTTGATTTTAGGGATCAGATTTATATGAATAAAGGAAACAAAGTAAAGAAAACTTACATCTCATGAGAGCATTCACAATGACATATTACACACTGGGATACTTCTTATTCCCATACATTCATTTGGTTCTTACAAGGTATATATAGAGAAAAATTGAGAATCAATTTTAAAAGTTTAGGCAACTTATCCAACTCTCAGGAAGAAATTGAAACCCAGTTTGATCTGAGTCTCAAATTCTACATTCTGCTTTCAAATATTCTTGGTTAAAAAGAAATATGGGATAATATCAGAAATGGCAGCGTCTGAAAATAATTTTTTTCCGCTGTAAATTTACTGAAGATGAAGGAGAAAAACAAAAGAGTATCTGCTTAAAGCATTTCTTTTTTTTTTTTTTTAAGGCATTTCTATTTTACTAATTTGAAGAAGTCTTAGAATAAGATGTCTGGTTTGAAATGTTACTATATATTTAACTAAAACAGAGATTATGGAAAATGTAGAAAACCATAGAGAGTAAAAATCATTAGCAAGCCTACTATATTAGAGCTTGTTCTAGCTGCTATATAAAATTACTCAAGATTTGAATTAAATAATATTAAATTAAAACTATTTTTCCTTCTAAATACATTTCAAGTAGCATTAGCAGTATCATTTTCTTCCATATGACTTTCAAATTTATTGTAGTTATTATTACTTCAGCCAGAAGGAAGAAAGGAAAGAATATTTGGATAAAAATTTATGGGCAAACATCATTCCATTCACTTTTATCATCAAGATCTAAATTATGTGTATGGTCCATCCTGGACACAGGGAAATATAGTCACCAGATTACCTTTTCTTTCAGAGCTAAGGAGGAAGATTAGTATCTCAGTCCATTGAAGTTGCTATAAGAAAATACCTTAGCCTGGTGTGGTAGCACACACCTGTAATCCCAGCGCTCTGAGACACTGAGGCAAATGGATCACAAGTTTTAGCCTTAGTGAGAATTTCTTAAAATAAAAAGTAAAAAAGGATTGGGATGTAGCTCAATGCATTGGGGATGTGGCTCAATCCCCAATATCAAACAAAAATAAAAATCTTAGATTGGGTAATTTATAAACAACAGACGTTTACTTCTCACAGAGTTGGAAGCTGGGAAGTCCAAAATCAAGGAGCCAGTAGATTCAAGCATCTGATGAGAGCTCTCGGCTTCCAAGATGGCACTGTCTTGCTACATTCTCAGATGGCGAGGGTGCCAGACATCTCCCTTTATTCTCTTTTATAAAGGCACTTACCCTATTCATGAGAGCAGAGCCCTTATGATTAACTCACTTTCCCATTTTCCCCTTCTTAATATTATCACACTGGGTTCCAACATATGAATTTTGGGTGGATACCAACACTCAGATTATAATAGATAAGAAGGGAATTCAAAGGGAAAGCACCTCCACCTATTAATTACTATTATTTTGTTTTATATTCTTACAGAATCTTTATATAAACACCTATATCTATGTGATTTAAAAACAGAATTAGGATCATGTATCTTAAATAGTTAACAAAAAGCCAACTTTACTAAAAAGCAAAGCAACAACAATAAGAAGCACAGATGCTTAACAAACTCTCATGTGGGCCCCACTGTTTCTCAGACATTGTCATGAATATAGCTTCCATTTGTAGTATTTAGTTCAAGGAAAATGGGACAGACATAGGTCTAATCAGCGGCTTATAGCTGCCAAGCTCAGCCCAGTCTATTTCAGCCACATGTATGTGAAATCAACACTCTAATGTTGTGTGGTAATGAAATATACTGACTGCTTATAAGGCAACAATAGCTGACTGATACCTAGGTAACTGACTACATCTGAGAAAAAAAACTGGTCAATTTGGTACATGCAGAGTGTCAGGGAGAGGATGCTCTACCCTTGGCTCTTTGCACCATTCCTTTGACTTCTCTGGATAAGAAGCTGTCCCTTAATTTCCAGGTGTCATCATGTGACTGAGATAAAGTTATTATCTGCTTGTGCCATTTTGGTCTTACATGTTTTGCCATTTTTACCTTCTCTTTGTTCAAGACCTTAGTCCCAGTCCTGTACAAGAGGCTAATAGAGTGTGTAACCACTTTTGGCTTCTAAAATGTCAACCTATAATGAGAAAGGCAAAACAATTATTAACAGAACAAGTCACAGATACCCATGGGGTGCATCCTTTTACACAATCTATAAATGCAGAGCAGTGGGATCATCAGCAGCACCTAAACATAGGAAACATGATTGCAACAGAGCTACCATAGTTTCTTAAATGCTTAACAAAAAGCACAACTTTAGTAAAAACCAAAACAAAGCAACAACAATAAGAACCATGTATAGCTTAATAAACTCTCCTGGATAAATTCTAAATATCACAGGGACTGTTCAAGACCTTATTTTCGGGCAAAGTCAGTGGTGTTTTCAACATTTTATTAACTCATAGAACATCTGCAAAACTACTCTATAGGTGAAACTTTTTTTTGTTTTTTTAGAACCTGGGATCGAACTTGGGACCTTGCGCTTGCGAGGCAGGCGGCGGCATCACTGAGTTAAATCTGTGGCCCCAGGTGATACTTTTGAAGACCACAGATACTTCACTTGTCCATTCAATGTTTATTGACTATGTGTCAGGGCTGGAACACAGTCAATAAATAGGATATAAAGACTAATATACATATACACTCCTCATGCCCAACTAGTTTACAACCTAGTAGAGAAAGAAATGACACATAACTCCACTTTTAAAGTACTAGGTCACAGTTTTGAACAAGGTGCTTGTGGTTGAATCTTAAATGACTCCAAAAGCTTATATATTAAATGCATGGTCCCAGCCTGTGACACTTTTTGGAGGTGGTGGGATTTTTAGGGGGAGGAGCCTATTGGAAGGAAGTTAGGTCACTGAGGGCATGATCCTTTCCTCTCTCACTTTATTTCCCTGCCATCCTGAGGTAAGCAGCTTTGTACCACCAGGCACTCCCTGTCATCATGCTCTACCTTTTTACGGGTCCAAAAGCAATGGAACCAACCAAATATGGACTGAAACCTCTGAAATCATAAGTCAAAATCTTTCTTCCTTATACATTTTTAACTCAGGTATTTTATCACAGTAATGGAAAGCTGACTAACATAGTGCTCCCTCAGAAAAGCAGAATAAGGTAAATTCAGGCCTTAATCCAAAGTCTTGTCTCCCACTATAACAAATAACATCACATTTCACGTGTCATACATTTTGAGTTTCATTTTCTATTTTCTTGACCTCTTATCATCAAATCTATTATATCAGTTTTCCCACCTCCTCATGTTCTACTTTCCTTTTAATAAATTATTTCTATCCCTGTGGCCTTCCTGGTAGAAAGCACTCTGTCTTCATCCCATGTTTTAGCCTCAACCCTGACATCTATTTCTGGTATTCACGAGGTTGAGATTTCTTGCATAATGCTTACAGAATTTTGGGAGGATTGCAATAGAGTTTTGTCCTATACAGAGCAAAAATCATTTAGAAGTAGCTAAAAGAGATTGTTACTTTATGATCTGTCTGAGAAAAGAGTAGGTTATTTTTGTTGTATTAATCTAGATCTCAGACATGTGATGAGAGTGGGGCTCCTGATAGCAAAGTCAACGCTATTTTTTCCTCATTAAGGAGCTCTGATTCCGCAGTAAAGGTACAGATTATTCATTATTTATCTCTGTATTTCCTGACAATGCCAAGACCTTCTAAGACTAAAACCTTTTAGGAGGAAATTGGTTAATGATTTTATTTGTTACAAAATAGTCAAGGGTACATGTCTGCTAATTAATTGAGTGAAACTTACCATTATCATCATTCCAGTCACATATGATAATGATCATCTGGAGAATTTTTACAAATAAAAATTTCACCCTTTCTCACTCCTTTACAGAATGGATGGAGAAACTATTACAAAATCTCCAGATGATTTTGATAAAGTGCCTGACCAGAAAATCACTTTAGAGAATCTTTCTTAGGGAAACTGTATCTTTTGAAATATTGATTCTTCACATTTTAAAAATTTCTCCCTTTCTTTAGCTTCTGGTCAGGATAGAAGGTATGATTCTTATTTCTTAGGCCACAGTAATAGTAAAAAACTGAGGCTTATAGATGCCCAAGCTTCAAGTCTCTGCACGATTTAAGGTTTTTGGGTCCACTGAAGTCTCAGCCCAGTGACAGATTTAAAATTTTTGTCTTCCCTAAATATGTGTATAGTTAGGAAGGCTCTAACCTCATAGTCTCACTCCTCAGGGGTTCTGCAAAGAACCTCCACATTACATAATTTCAGGTGGCAAAGAACCTCTTCTCTACTGCAGCCAATGTCGCTTGCTGCTCCCACTCCCCAATTCTAGGCTGCTAAGTATTTGACCTCTGAAGGTTGTCTTGCTCTTCTTAGGACTATAATTACTCTTGCTGAGGGAGGTGTACCAAAGATGAGCACTCAAGATGAGTCAGGGAATTCACCCTTGACATCTATGACTTCTTTTCCCAGAAACTTTACAGTTCCTTATGGGTTACTGACTCACTAAGCTTTTCTTGGCATGAGAACCTGCAATTCCATACTACTGTGGTGAGTGTATAAAGTACTATATTTCCTTTAGAGATTAAAAGGTGGGACTTGAGGGCAGGAAAGAAACAACATAAAATTATAATCACAAGTATTATCTGGGCTGTCTAATAGACAATCTGTGCATCATGCACCTGTGAACAGGTGCTGTTGGGTCTTCAAAAGAAATGTGTTCTTGAGAAATTTACCAGATTTGAAAAGATTAACACATTTGAAATAATATCAAAATCGTAAAGAGATGAATGTAATTAAGTACTAATGAAAAATTATAAAAACATTTTATAATTCTATAGTCTTACCTTCCCTGTGTCATGAAAAAGTAAACAAAAACAAACCACCACCCCAGAAAAATGGAACATTTGCTTGATTGGATTATTCTATTTTATTAATATTCCATGCCTTACTCTGCCAAGATTTATTACACTATCTTCTCTCTTTTCTTTCTTTTCTTTAAACCTAGCAGTTAAGCATAATAAATGTAGAAAAGCTAAATAGGAAAATGGGAAAGCTGCCTCCCTTGTTTTAGAGCTTGACAAGATGTGTTAGCTTTTACATTTTGAGCTCTGTAGGATGTCAGGCATTCAGAGCAGGGGTGGCATCTATCTTTATGGTGCTAGAGGCACAGGCATCCTATTTGGATGAAATTATCCTTTGTTTCATTTTTTAAAAAATAGAGTTTGTCAAGGTCCCCAAATTCCTCCAAAGAGGCAATATGTCCTCTGGTTTCATTTGTGTGCCAGGGCAGCCCACTGCAGAGCACTGTGCTGCTGACTGCATAGGGGCCTCCCATGTGCAGTTGTGTGCATTCAGGCTTCACAGTGGGCCTGCCATTTGGGAGTCATCATTGCCTTTTCTCCAGGCTCTCCAGGGACTCAGCAGTGGGAATGCACATTTCCTGTAGTCCCATGCCACTTGTCATCATCACTGGAAGCTCTACAATGCCCATTTTTGTGAGACAGTGGCTGCCTTGGCTGCCCGTGGGATCATACAGGGAAGTCTTAAAAAAATACTGAGGCCGGGGCCCCACAACCGAGATTCTGATTTAATGGCTGGGTAGAAAAGTCTGGCTATTGATCTTTTAAGGTTCCCAGGGTGATTCTAATATGCTGCTGCTGAGTTTGACTAATGCAGGGAGGCAGAGGGTTGAGACTATATTGTGGGAGTTAAAAAGCAGGTAAAGCTAAAAAAGAACTTTAAAAGAAATTAAGTGGCATAATGTGCACATTCAAAGCAGCATTTCTTTCTGTGAATTGTCTTTAGGACCCACTTTATAGTCTCTTAAACCTTTGTGTGGAAACCAAACTTCGTGCTTTGAAGTTAAAGATGAGCTTGGCAAGAGCCAAGTGATTGGGGTGGAGGCTTCCCTGTGTTATTTTAAAATCTAATAATAGGTATGATTATGAAATAATGAGATTGGTTTGTTCCATTCCATTCTTCAACAATCTGCTAGAATTATCTTTAAAAATTTAAGTCATATTATATCACTTCTTTCTTTAAGACCTTTTAACGACTTCCCATTAGAATACCACCCTACCCCAAGTGGTGTGGATTGGACTCAGAGCCTTGTACCTGCTAGGTAAATAGTTTACCATTTAGCTACATTTCCAGTCCCTTAAAATTCAATTTCTTATCAAGGCCTCTTACTTCCATGCTTCTTCCCATTACACTGACTTCATCACCAGCTCTTCTCTCTTTTAATACATATCAACCACACAGCCTCTTTTCTGTTCTTTGAGATCACCAAATATATTCCCACTCAGGGACTTGGAATTTTGTTTGCACTTTTTCTGAAAAGCTCATTCTCAAATAACCAAGGGGCTCTTGTTATTTAGGTCTCAGTGCAAATGTCAAATCTTCAGTGCAGCTCACCCTGCCCACCCTATCTATTCTAGTGGTTACTTATTACCTGTTTTCTTGTTTCCATAGCACCTACTGTTATCTGAAATTAACTCGTTTACTGCTACAGTCATGGATCTCCTCTCATGCCAGAAGGTGAATTCCCAGAGACTAGGATCCTGGTGTTCGCCTTCATAGTCCCAAAGCCTAGGACAGGGTGTATGTAGCATCAATTAAGCACACAAGGATTGCTGTTGGAAGTTACTAAGGAAGGAGGCAAGTAACTAAGGAAGTTACTAAGGGAAGGGAAAGGATGAGGGAAAGAGAACTTTTAGGTAGGTAATGAGCCATTGATAATCTCCAGTCACTCCAAGTTTTCCAAGTATATATCAATCATCTGCAATGTGCATCCCACCTTGTTCCTTGTCAGAACCAGTGGAATCTGGGTGAGATTGAGATGAAAGCCAGAACCTCTACAGTCTTAATTTCCTCTTTCCTAATGCTAACACACAACAATTTTAGTGGCAGTTTGAGCAGCAGCCTTCCTGAGTAGAAGCCAGGATCCCTATGAAGATCCAGGGTAGCATAATTATCAGCAGGCTTTGGTCAACATCAAACTAAATCAATTAACAGACTACTGAAACATCTGAATAGTCCATGTAGGTTATTGAAAATCTGTATTTCCAAAAATATATATAAGTGTTCTAAAATAATAATTTATGGGGAAAGGGATTCCAATGTGTGAAATTTATGCTATCAGAATATATGAAAACACCATCCATTAAGTGCATGAATATATACCAGGATTCAGACAGATTCCTAATATATTGTTTGAGGCTTAGAGTGTATAATATAAAATTCACCAGCAAGGACTTGGGGAAAGAAGAACCTACACAGTTCAGGCTGCACAAACCAAGGGCAGAGTCACTGATCTCTCCCATGCAGTGATTCTGAAACATGCTTTCAAGGATGACCAACAGATGAGAAGCTTCTATCATAGGGACCCATAATTGAAACAGTTCAAACATCACATGTACACAGTACTGGCTGTAAACTCAGTCCTCTCTCTCTCTTAATAGACCATCTGGAATGCACAAATAAGTTGCAAGGAAGATCCCACGACCCTATTAGAATTGGGAACAAGTTGTCTCCTGGGACTTGCAGAGGTGAGAGGTTCTATACTCATATTTTCAGAAAAGATACCAAACAAACTTTCTGATGGAACAGCCAGAACACCTGGTACAACTTGCAGTATACTTTTCAAATCCTGGCATTTATGAATATTTAGATTTTTTCATAACAGTGTAGTTCTACCTGAGAATATCGAGTATCCCACGCATACAGATGGTTTGGTATGTCCTGCTGGTGATAACTGAAAAAAGCCTTTTTGCTTTGCCTGGAAAGTAAGATAGCATTGTGTACCAGGTGGGGACAATGGAATACGAAGCCTTCTATAGCTGGAGAATTATGTTGTGCCCTGAAATGTCTTCCCACCTCCCCAATCTGCCTGCAGGTTCTTTCCTCCCATTGAAAGAGGGGGTAGAGTAGTGGTTGCAGCCATATTTTATATTCCATTTTCTGCCTTCTGTTCTTGTCATCTCTGCTTTTGCACATGCCTTGATCCAGGACTGGAGATGCACATGGGAAAACTAAACGATGTGATTTTAGCTGTCCTGGGAAGGAGAATCTGCCAAGCACAGATTGCTCCCAGCCTGTTTACAGTGGGTGCCTGTATTGCACCATGGGTTACTGTTCCTTTGGGTATGCTTATGATTTAACTTACCAGATTTGCTAAAATCTGTGCATGGAGGGAAGTGACTATTGAGGTGGGGAGAAAAGATTGAGGGAGAATGCTGCCTTTAGAAGGGAGATATAATAGAATAACCCAAAAGACTGAGACTCCAAGATAGGATACAGGAATCCAGGAAAGCAGAACAAGAACATGCCAAGCCTACACTCCAAGTAGTTATGAAGTCCTAGGTATATGCACTGTCCTTTTACCTTGGACAGGCTTCTCTTTCTTAGTCCACTCACAGGTGTCACTCAGTGTTCTCTCCTTGGTCCGCTTCTCATCTCTCTCTAAAAGTTCTTGGAACTTGGAATCCTGGCAATCTCACTTTTATTTTATCTCTCCAATCTATGCTATATTTTTTTCATGACCTCATGCCTGTAACAGTTTTACTAAATAAAATAAGCAGCAGTGAACCAACTATCATTTATTGAGCTTTAACTGCTGTCCATAAACTGTCTGTAATACTCAATAATCCTGCAAAGTACCTTTCATTACCCAGGAAGTAAACAATATACCTTACATTTGGATCCAAGGTTTACTTATTCCAAACAATTACTCTTTACTATTTCTTCTTTCAACCTGTTTTCCACATCCTCATCCATCCATTCACCCTGTCCATCTCTCTGTGCATCCTCAACTTCTACACACTTTCAGTACTGAAGGTAAGTGTCAGGTTCTCCAAGACACCCTTTTAAAATGTACATTCAACATGTCATGATCTATTTTAGGTATCTTTTAGGGGTCCATTACTCATCAACACTGAGGAGAGAGGCTGTTCCTATGTATATATTTTTTTTCTTCTCTCTATTTATTCCTGTTTTCTTTCAAAAGGAATTAAGGCTATGAGGATAAATACAGGGGCTACTTAGAACAGTTTATGGCATATAAAATGTTCCAGGGAAACATTTTATGAATGAATAAATGATACCAATAAAACTTGTGATGTGAAAGCCAAGAATTATCAAAAGCTCTCTTTCAGCAAAGAGAAAAGTGAAGATTGGGCAGGTTCATCCTAACAACTTAGTAATCAAGCCAGGGCCTGGATATTTGTTTCCTAATCCAGTGAGAAAAAGCAGCATCACAACTTTTATGATTTGTTTTGTTTCTATTTCATTTCTCTGCAGAGGACTTTCCTCCTTATTTCCTATCAGCTCATCCTTTCTGAAAGGTGAATCAGGGCTATTTTTTTTTAATCTCATCCATGCCTTGATGTACATAAACATCCATAAATTTGCTTTTCCTTTCATCCCTGATCTCAGTTTCCCCATTTCTTCAACTCCATCCCATATGGTTTCATTCCAGTAAAGCAAGAATATAAGTTTTGCTTTTCAGTTTTTCCCATGAAATATCATCTTTGTCCTTTTAGGTTCTTTGAACCTTGCTTCTAGGTAATAGAGTATGTGGAATAACTGTTCATGAATTTCTTTGAATTTAGGATTGACTGATACTGAGCTGCTGTTAAAAGCCTGGTGGGAGCAGCCAATAACTGACATGCTCATGAGATTGATAAACTAGTATATTAGATCTTCATTATTTCCTAAAACTCATTCCTTCATCCATTCCACCACAGGCAAGCTACCTAACCTACAGTAAGACTCAGTCTTCTGTTGAAGAGGATAATTATAATAAAACATTTCATCTGGTTATTGTGAAGTCTAAAGGAGCTAACCCAGACAAAAGGCTTGAACATCTGGAATAGATTCACATTTACGTTACTGCCATTTTCCATGCTCTATGCTTTCACAGAGAGTTGAAAACTCTACTTGAAAAATCTGAATTTTTATAAAACATAGACTTTCATTGAAAATATTATTCAAGTTTCTCTTTTCTAAAGAGTTACAGGGAAAATTCTTTCAGTACTCAAGACTGGAAAAGAGTTTGTCTTTCCTATAAAATCTCATGTTTCCCTTTGTAGCAAGTGAGACATGCATTAAATGAGAGGTTACCATTTCTATCTGTTTTAGAAGCTAAGAAGTATAGAGTTGACGTTTATGTTCAGAGAGTTTTCTGATGTCATCATTTTCCCTTTTGTTTTCTCTTTTATTTTGTTCTTTTATCTATTTACTTTTTATTGATACTAATCTAATTTTAATGTCTCAAATACCCCTTTGAAGTTCTAGAGAATAAATTCTTAAATGAATGAATATATGAATGTACGAGGCACGAAAAACATCTTATTGGGCTTTCAGCACACATCAGTGTTTACATTAACAAAGTTGGGCCCTGTGTCTAAAATGGTCCTAAAATCCCCACCCTACCCCACCCTGGGTAGTGTACATGCGCAGTATAAATTCTTTCCCTTGAGAATGGGTGGAATGTATAAAAAAGATGGGATTTTCTCTTTTTTTCTATATCCTTTTATTGGTACATTTTAGGTATACAATATAATGACATTCATCATTGGAGATATGCACTTTTACATACTCTCTTGGTTCTTAGCTTTT
>NW_004624784.1:4714416-4732610 GCF_000247695.1 Heterocephalus glaber | reverse complement strand
TTAACAACTTTTTTGGAAGCATCTCACTGCTATCCTGAAGTTCATCATTATTAGATATTTCTTTAGTTGACCACAGTGATTCTTTCTTGAGCTCACATTTCTTCCCAACTTCACTTTCTTGAGGTATTTTGTCACTTTCTGGTATTACTTTATCATGAAAATTATTATTTGTTTCTATATCCAAACTTGGATTTTTTCTAATGTTGACTTCTTCTTGTTTTTCAACTTTCACTTCAATTTCTAACTCTGGTCTTGTGTTCTTGAATAATTGCTCCAATAGTTCATCTTCTATGGCTAAATCAATTTCTTTTCTTTTTTTTTGATCTTAGACTTTCTGTAGAAACAGATTTACTGTCAGAGTTTTTCACACTGGGTTTTAAATCTTCATCATCTGTAAATAAGTTTTCTGATTTTATGTCCATAGGTTCATTCTGAGATAGATTTTGCTCTTTGTTTTTCCACAGTAAGGTTATGGCAGATTGTGTTTGTTCTAAAAGAGAACAAGGCATTTCTATTCTTGCTGATTTGGATGAAGACATTTCTTGGTTTTCTTCATTCCTTTACCTTTTTTGGGGAGATGGCTGAAAGTAGTTTCTAATGGTATTTGTCTGTTGCTGAGAAGCGCGATCTCTACTTTTATTTACACTTGGGAATTTAGTTCATGAAAGCTGATAGTTTTGGATATTTGCCCTAACCAGAGTATTTGATGCTATGTTATTATTGGAGCTTGTTTTGGGGGCTTCTTTTATAATGGGTATTTTTTGTGAAGATGATCCACATTTTTGTTCTGTTTTGGAGATTTTTATTTCTTTCGGCTTTTCACTCGAATACATACATGTGTGTGTCTGGTTCAATTCTGTGTCAGCTACATATGTTGCAGTGTTCTCAGGAACACTTCAAATGAGTTTTTCACTGACTGACCTGTCTTGTGAAAGGCTTGACCCTTGAGTCTTTGTCTTTAATCACATGCTTGGCTGGCCCTGAGGATCACAATAATTCTCTGTAGTCATGAATATAATTGCCAATCCAATTTCTGCTTCAGGAATAGGTCTAAGACCCTGCCTTTGGAGTATATCCATAGTTGAGTGAATCCATTTTTTCTGGGAGTCAGGAATTAAGATCTGTGTATTTGTTATTCCTATGTCAACAACACTAGTTCCAGGAGCTGAAAAAATAACTATGTTCTTCTTCATTTTCTTCGGTTACCAACCTAGCTTCTCCATCTCCGAAAACAACTGCTGAACTTAATTTCTTATGCTGTTTGGCATTTAAAAATACAGATGCTTTCCCTTTGAAGATTTGTTTTCTTTCCTGTCTTCTTGAAAGATCAATATTTTTACTTCCAATGGCTGGTTCAGCAACAGATGGGTAAAATCTTTCAATTTGTGGAGGGTGTTTCTTGTACTGAACTGCTTTAACAAATTCAGCAAAATATTCTGGCTTTACAATCGGACGTTCTCAAATGAGTGCACATATTGTTTCAATGGTAACTTTAACTGATACCATAACAAGGTGAGTACATTCTTCTGTCCAGTTGTTTATGGTAGGTCCTCCAAGTTGTAATATAGCTTGACTCAAAGCAGTTTTCCCAGAAACATCTAAACATGAGGAGCACACAACCAAAGGCTCATATTCTACTCTGAATTTACTTTCAAATACTCCAAAGGTAACTATATCACCTGTCTTCAAAGTTCGAGAAAGGCCATTCTGCATTTTTTCCTCATTAACAAAGGTACCATACTTAGAATTATCTTTTATTGTTAAAGTAGGAATTTCACCTGTTTGCAAGTTAGTTCCAGAAAAGTTAGCAGTTAACACAGAATGACTTTGACTGATGGACTGATCATTGTCAATTAAAATGGCACAGTTTTCCTTCCAACAACATACTCAACACCAGTCAAACGTCTATATGATTCTCCTCGAGCCGGTCCTGTGATCTAGTACAGTTTTAATAAGCATTTTAATGTTCTTTATACTAACACTATCATGTTTGTCATTTCTGCATAGTCAACAATTGGTATTTCTTTTAATTTAAATTAGTGTTTTTTACTTCCTTTAATAGCTAGGTAAATTTTGATTTGACATTAGATACTGTAAATTTTAACCCATTAGGTTTTTTAAAAATTCACTAAGCTTATTGGTACATTTTAGGTATACAATATGATGATGACATTCATCATAGGGAATTTGTACCTTTACATGATATATCTTGGTTCTTATCTTTTTCCCCATTCCCCTGCCCTTTCTTCAACCCCTCCAACCCTCCCTACTTATTAAGATTTTGTTTCCATTTTTTCCTTTTCTCATATTTATTCCTGTCCCTTCTTTCCTTTTCCCTATTCCTCCCACTTCCCCTTCTCCTTTGGACCTTTTCTTCCTATTTCACATTATCTATTATACATTTTGATCCCTATTTCCACATTAGGTTTTGGGACACATTTTATTCTTGTATATACTCTTGTTGCAGTTTTGTGATGCAGTTGATCTTTTTTGAAGTAGTTCAGTCTTTTCTGATAATGGCTTTAGGCTTTTTTTTTAGGTGGAGCAGTAAATACTTAAGATGGGGCAAATATTCTCTCACTACTGATGCAAAATATTTTTGCCTGTTTCTTATATTTTCCACTTGAGCTAATGATTATAGTAAATATTCTTGGCCCTGTGAGATACACAGTTTCTTTCTTCTAATCATCTTGAGTCTTTTATTCCCTAGCCTTGGGTAGTCTCTTCTCACATATGTGCTGCTTAGTATTCATCTGAAGCTTTGTCCTCTCTAAGTACAGTACTCTGACCTTTGAGGTCTAGACTCTGTTGTTTCCCCATTCTCCCACCTTTGTCTTTTCAATACAGAGTGTTTTCTAGAATCTTCTTAGTTTGCTCCTCTGTTTTGGTTTGGATCTTAAACATCCACTGAAATCTTATGTTACTGAGGGGTCATGGAAATTTTAGGATTTAGGCTGTAGCTGGAATAAGTAGGTAATTGGGGCATACCCTTGAAGGATCTATTGGTTTCTTAGCCCCTTCCTCTCTCTCTTTTTGCTTGAGACCAACATGTGCCAAGCAGCTTTCCTGGGCCCAGTGACCATGGACTGAAACCTCTGTAACTGTGAATCAAAATAAATCTTTTCTCCTTTATGTTGGTTTTTCTTAAGTATTTTGTCTCAATGATAGAAATATGACTAATATTTCACAGAAATTCTTTCTAGAAATAAGCTGATCTAATCACAGGGCTTACTTCTTTGGTTTGCTGACTCTCAGGCATCACCATTTTTTTTAATGTTCAATATCTTAAAAACTGTCTTTTCATATATTTTGTTTAGAATTTTCATTATTTATGTGGTAAGGTAAATCTGGTTCCCATTTCTCTATCTTAACTGATGGTAGAAATCTTTTCAGATCATTTTGTTACAAAATATTCACAAACATTGTCTTTTCAAATTCAATTTCATTATAGGCAAGTGATCCTTCTTTCTTGAATAATAATGTTTAGCCTTAGCCATTAAGGTTATATGTATTTTCACTAGTTTAATTTGTCCCCTAAAAACACAGTGTATATATTCTTCAGTGAGCAGTTCTTTTCAGAAAATCTGCTTCTTGAGATTTATACAATCATGAAATTTTATTACTGGAAGATCTGTTTGAGAACTACTGGATTGCTGAACACATGGAAGCTCTGTGTATCCACCAAGGGCATGGATGCACCACACCCTTCCCCCAATACACTGCCCTATTTATTTATTATATATGGCTGATCTTAGGTTGGACCCTGTTATAGCATGTGAGTTAAAACAAGTGAACTGTTTCTCTGAATTCTGGCAGCCATTCTTGGGAAATAGAACCTGGTGTAGGAATCATGGGAGCCTCCAAATTACATCCAGTCAGTCAGAAGTACCAGAATTCTGGACTTGGCAAATGACATCTGAAGTAGAAGCAATTTTGTGGGGCTGAACACTTACTTATGAGATCTGATACTACCTCCAGGTAGTATCAACATTGAATTAGACTGTAGGATAAATAGCTGATATAAAAAATTTGCTTGTTGAATAAAATTTTTCTCCCCCAGCATTTGGTTACAGAAGGATTCTGTGTGTTAGAAGTAGAGAAGGAAAAATAAAGTTTTTCCTATCTCACAGTTAATCTTTAAGTTAGGTTGTTGTCACTCAGGATATATATTCCATAGCAACAATGCAATGATTTAGTATATATGACTGACATTGTTTAATGTGCACAGTCAGGTATATTTTAGGTTAAATAGATTTTTGTAAACTGACATTTGAACCAAGTGCTGGTACTTCTGGAGGAAAATGCATTCAGTTCAGAATCAGAATGCAAAGAAATCATCTTCCCCTCTTCATTTCTGTGGTTTTTCTGTCCTCAGTATGAGTTGATAAGAATCCCACCCAAGATCCTTTTGCTTCTCAGCAAACCTTTAACTTAGAACTTTCTCTCGAATGAAAAACAAAGGACACTTTCCTAGGAAGATACAGAATGTATCAATAGGTCCTTTTAAGAGAAATTTATCTACTTTTCCATTTGGTATACAATCCCTGTATATTGGAGACCTCCTTTATCTGTCAGATTCAATTTACCCCTTGGCTTCTGGCCTTCATTTCTTTTTGTATTTAGTTCTATATTAAATGTTATAGGGAAAGGGTATGAAGAAAACAATACAATCCTATCAAATTATTATAGTTCTAGAAATTTATTCTGGGTAGATTATTTAAAAAGTATGGAGAGACATTTATATTAAGTTATTTGCCTTCACATTAATTATAATAACAAAAATTGGAAATAATTTAAATGCACATTGGTGGGAGACTGCTAAATAAATCTTTTTCTATCTACATAATTGTAATGTTTGCAGCCATTATGATGATATAATTATATATTTTTCAATACATAAATTATCAATAAAATTATTAAATAAAAAGGTTAAAACAGCTTTTAATACATGAACTGATTTATTAAAAAAGTTTATGTAGGAGTGTGTGTGTGAGTGCATGTGCATGTTTATGTGCATTGTGTAAAGAGTGAATTATTAGCAAGTTTATTAACCAAAATGCTAGATGTTTTACTAGAATGTTTACTTCCCCAGTTGATAGGACCTGATAAGACTATACCCTCTTCTTTATACTTCATTTTATTTATAAACTTTATTAAAAATATACAATGAACATATTTTCATTTTTGGAAACTTATTAAGAGAATTCATGTCCTATAAGTTTTCAGTAACAAAGAATGTATACAAAAGGTGATACAAAAAACAAATACCAAAATATGTTTTACCAGACACAGAGACAAAACAAGTTGAAAAAAGAGGGAATATATGTCTATAAGAACACCGATTACAGGGGTCTAACATGGCTGACTAGAAGAGGTACGATGTCAGAGATACGGACAGAAGAGTCATGAGGAAAATATAGGTAGTCTGAAAAGTGATAGGCAATTACACCTTGAAAAAGGAAATCAATCTGAAAGAAAATCCATATAGAGCCAACCAAATATCTGGCTCATTGAAAAGGGGAGGCGGCAGCACCATGGCTGGTTGCACTGCCCCAGCCCCTGCAATCTCCAAGGAGTTCATTGGGAGTCATCTTGGAGAATAGTGCTGATAGCTGAGGGAAGAAACTAGTGCTGCAGAGGCATTCTGGGGTACCTCTAACAGATCTGTACTTAGAGGATTTAAATAAAATTAATCACAAATATATTAACAGGTTCTAAAAATCTCACAGCTTTCTTCAATGCTAAACTATATATCCATCACCCTACATTACACACCAGCCTCCACAAATATCTTCTTAAAAATCTTTCAACAGTAATTTCTTACTCCAACTATAAAAGACCTCCAACAGAGTCTGACCCCCTAATCTTTTTTTACCTATTTTTATAACCAAACCCCATAATACAGCAGTACACAAAACCCTGCAAAAATCAACAGTGGTACTATACACCAATAATGAAATCTCTGAGAAAGAATTTAGGAAAATAATACCATTCACAACCAAAAAAATTAAATACTGTACTTAGGAATTAACCTAACCATAGAAGTGAAAGACCTTTAAAATGTAAACTACAGTACTCTGAAAAAGGAGATTAAAGAGAACATCAGAAAATGGAAAGAGTCCATGTTCCTCTTGAGGCAGAACAAACAGTCGCAATGGCCATATTTCTAAAACTGATACATAGATTTAATGCAATTCCAATCAAAATTTCAACAGCATTCATCACAGAATTAGAGAAAATAATCCTCAGATTCATATGGACCCAGAAGAGATCCAGAATAACAAAAGCAATCCTGGGCAATAAGAGGAAAGCAGGAGGCATCACAATACTTTACTTCAAGTTACACTACAAAGTTATAGTGATAAAAACAGCACGGTATTTGCAAAAAAAATAAAAATAAAAACAAAAAAACCCACCCAAAAACAAAAAACAAAAAAACAAACATGTGGATCAGTGGAACCAAATAGGGGATGCAGAAACAATCCTGAACACATTCAGTCAAATGATCTTTGACAACGGGGCCAAAAACACATGCTGTAGGAAAGATAGCATCTTTAGCAAATGGTGCTGGGAAATGGCTGCCCACATACAGAAGATTGAAGTTAGACCCATATTTTTCACCGTGTAGTAAACTAAAATAAAAATGGATTGAAGCTCTAAAGATTAAAACAGAGACATTTAACTTACTGGAAGATAAAATATATAGAACTCTTGAAGTCATAAGTCATACACAAGGACTTTCTGAACAGAACTGCAATTGCACAAGAAACAATAGTGAGAGCAAACAAATAGAATTATGTCAAATAAAATAGCTTCTGCGTAAGAAAGGAAACAACCAACACAGTGAAGAGAGAACTTACAGGATGAGAAAAATGTTTTCACCAGCTATACCTCTGATATAGAACTAATATCTAGAAAATGTAAATAACTCAAAAAAATTAGACTTCACAAAACAAAAGATTCAGTGAAAAAATGGGTCACTGAATTGAACAGACACTTGTCAGAAAAAATACAAATGGCCAATAAATCCATGAAAAAATGTTCAACACCATTGTCATTAGAGAAATGTGAATTAAGACAACACTGAGATTTCATCTTACTCCAGAAAGAATGGCCATCATCAAGAAATCAAGTAATAATAAATACTGGTAAGACTGGAGAAAAAAGGAACCATCTTACATTTCTTGTAGGAATGTAAACTAGTACAACCGTTATGGAAATCAGTATGGAGTTCTTTCAAAAAACTAAAATAGAAATTCCATTTAATTCAGCTATTCTCCTTCTAGGTATCTTCCTTAAAGAGTAAAAGATACCATTTTACAATGAGATGCGCATACCAAGGTTTATAGCAGCACAATTCATAATATCTAAATCTTGGAAGCAGCCTATGTATCCATTAAAAAACAAACGAATAAAGAAAATGTGGTATCTATACATAATGAAATACTATTCAGCTATAAAGAAAGTCACATTTGAAACATTTAAATGAAAATGGAGGCACTTTGAGAACATTATGTTAAGTGTTATGTTAAGTGAAATAAATCAGCTGCATAACACAAACTTAAATACTGTATAGTGTCTCTCATATGAGAAACCCAAAGTACAAACAAAGAAATGAGCAAAATACAAGATTGGTAAAAAGAAACAGGGAGAGTTGATTTGCAAATGGGAAGAGGACCAAGAGATTGAGGGTGGGGAGGGGAAAGGAATGTAAAAACACTGAAAATGTGTCACATACATGTACCAACCACCCACAATGAATGTAATCGTAATGTATTGCAAACATGAACTAAGAAAAAATGAAAATGGGAGAAGGAGATCTGGAGATGGAGGGAGGAAAGAGAGCAAGGAGGAGAAAGGGAATAAAACAAATCAAGATATATTAGGTACATCTACCTACTCCCTAAGATGAATTTAAATATGACGTCCTGCAAATATGTACTAATAAAAAACTTTAAAAACTAAAAAAACAAAGAAGGGTAGTTATCTTATCAGTACATGTAATACTCCCACTTTGTTGTAGTAATACTGTTCTGGGAATTCTGTGTTTTATTCTGGATGTCAACATTTTTTTAGGTCAAGTTAAATGGAAGCTTATTCTAAGAATAATTAATAGAATAAAGAAGAGTTTTTGAAGTTTTGTGTTTCATAAAACAAAGCAAAACAAAACAAAACAAAACACTGCTTACAAATAGCACATAATCCCTCCGATTTCTGGATCACATATATTAGAATTGGCAACAAAACCTCAGTTGCCCATGAACTAGCACAATCAACAAGTGGGATCTCTTCTTATTAAAAGGCTTCTGCACAGCAAGAGAAACCACCAGCAGTGTGAAGAGACAACCCACAATGTGGGAAAAAATCTTCACCTGCTCTTCCTCAGACAAAGGTCTATTATCTCAAATCTATAAAGAACTTAAAAAGGTCAGATCTCCCAAATTTAAAGACCCAATCTGAAAATGGGCATCTGAAATGAACAGACATTTCTCAGACAAAGAAGTAGAAATAGCAAATAAATACATGAAAAAATGTTCAACATCACTGGTCATTTCAGAGATGCAAATGAAAACAAGCTGAGATTTCACCTCACTCCAGCAAGAATGGCTGCTATCATGAAATCAACCAATAACAAATGCTGGCAGGGCTGTGGGGAAAGAGGAACCCTGCTCCACTGCTGGTGGGAGTGTCAACTGGTGCAAGCACTGTGGAAATCAGTATGGAGATACCTCAAAGAACTAGGACTGGAAGTCCCATTTGACCCTGCTATTCCCCTGCTGGGTGTCTTCCCCAAAGAATTAAAAGAATCAAAGCACAGTGAACTACATGCACCCATGTTCATAGCAGCACAGTTTGTGATAGCTAAAACTTGGAAACAGCCCAAATGCCCATCAACTGGAGACTGGATAAAGAAAATGTGGTTTTTTTATAAAATGGAGTACTACTCAGCCATAAAAAATGAGAAATTAGAGACATTTACAGCTAAGTGGATGCACATTGAAGCAATACTCTTAAGTGAAATAAATAGGACACATGTGTAAATACTGAATAGTTTCTCTGGTGTGAGAAACTGAAAGTGTAAATAAGGACTAAAATGTATAATAGGTAATGTGAAATAGGAAGAAAAGGGGTAAAGGGGAAGGAAGTGGGAGGGCTAGGGGAAAGGATAGAAGGGAATGGGATTAATATGAGAAAATGGAAAAATAGGAACAAAATCTTTGTACATAGGGAGGAATGGAGGGGTTGGAGGGAGGGCTGGGCAAGGGTGAAAAATAAGAACCAAGAGAGACTATGTAAAGGTGCAAATTTCCAATGATGAATGCCATTATATTGTATACCTAAAATGTACCAATGATTAGAATGAATAATCGATAATGTAAAATAGGAAGAAAAGGTCCAAAGGGGTAGGGGTAGTGGGAGGGGCAGGGGAAAGGAAAGAAGGGAAAGGAAAAATGCTGAGAAATGGAAAAAATGGAAATAAAGGCTTTGTAAATAGGGAAGGGTGGAGGGTGTGAAGGGAGGGCTAGGAATGGGGAAAAAATAAGAACCAAGATGCATTATGTAAAGGTACAATTCCCAATGAGAAATGTAAATGTGTTGTATACCTACAATGTACCAATAAAGGAATTTAATTAAAAAAAAAAAAGAATTGGCTCAATTAGCATAGAGACTGTCTGAAATGGGTTTAATGGAAAGCATCTTTTCCATTTTACAGTTGAGAATTTAAGGCCCAAACAGGATACATAGTGACTTATGTAAGATGATTGGAAAAAAATGTTAAAAGCTACAACTTATTTATCATTGACTATATATCAAGTAGTTTACTGAAGTATATCATTAAACACACAATAAACATTTTATGGATAAAGCAGAGACTGACATTTCAAGTAACTTACATAAGCAAACACAATAAGTAATGAAGCCAGGTTTCATGATGGATCTTTTTATACTAATTACATTGCCTATACACTCATTTATTCAAGAAATATTTATTATAATTTGCCTTTTGATATATCATTGAATAAAAATGATAAAAATAAAAGTTACATTTTACTGGACTGTATTAAGAACTAACACATAGTGCTTCCAATGTGTCAGGAAGGGTTCTAAGAATTATTACATATTTACTTATGTATTTCTCCCAAAAACTCACTGAGAGGATGTTATCATTTTTTCATGTAAGTCAACCGGGAAGTTCAATGTTTTGGCTAGATCATAAAGCTGCTAAGTATCAGAGTTAGGATTAGAACACTGGTCTTGGATGTTTCCATGTATCTTAGTTTATGTCTATGCTACTATACTTAGTAATAGTGATGACACGTGAGCCACACTCTGGGAAATGTGGCACAATAAATTATTTTCTGGGGTTCTATATGGGTATGCCACCCTGTATGTGCAGGACTCTGAATTTAACCTTTGGGAGCTGCCTGGGGGCTCAGAGCTCTCATTCTTCCTTTATTTAATGGCATAGGAAACCGAGGGAAAGTGAACAGGTTCTCAAATTTTGCTGCATATTAGAATCACCCAAGGAGTTTCTAAAAATACTGATGACTGGGGCCCACCTTCAGAGGTTTTGGATTAGTTAGTCCAATGTACAGGCTGAGCATCATGATTTTAAATATCTTCTCAAGTGGCTCTAAGGAATAGCAAAGTTTGAGAATTATTACCTAGGTCTATAGTTCTAAAAGTGTTTCCCAGGGACTTCAAGAATGTCTTTTGAGGGGCCCTATGAAGTCAAAAGCATTTTCATAGTAATATTGAAGATTTTGTTTGTACTGATAGCACAAGTCAATAGTGGTTAAAAGCACTGATACCGTAGCAAGAATCAAGGCATCAGCACCAAATTTTGTAGGGATGCTGCATTTTTCACTTCCATACACAGTAACAAAATATCAGTTGTACTGGGGAATTCCTTCAGTGAAGCAACAAGAAATATTAATTTTATTTAAACTTCAACCATGAGTATGTATTATTTTAATATTGAAGATGTTAAAATGAGAACTACGCATAAGCACTCTACATTGGAATGCAGTATTTTCTGGGGAAAAAGCACTTATGCAATTGTTTGAGTAGCGGGCTAAACTATGCTAGACTTACGTGTGTGCATAATAGCATTTTTTTTTACTAGAAAGCATGACTTTCAGGTAAATTATAGTTATTTGGATTTAGATATTTAAAAGGTATTTTTTCAAAAATGAACAAAGTCAGCCTTTGCCTCCAGGGAAAATAACTGTCAATTTTTGTTTTGTTTGTTGCCAAAAATAAATTTTCAGCTTCTAAGTGAAAATTAAAACTTCAATCTGCTATTGTAAGCTTGGCTGCTTCTTCATTCTTAAAGACATTTCTGAAAGGATCAGTGGAAATATTTTAAAACGATTTTTTGATAATAGATAATGATATGTTGTCAAAATTTGGAAGGTCCACATAAATCAATGAGTCAACAATTTCCAAATGTTCAATACATTATGTTAGAAAATCATGCATGAGAAAAGGATGTTTGTATTCAAAATATACTAATAAATTTTAATGTAACCAAGTATAATAAATTCAATGATTATGTTTTCAGATTCCACACTGCAATTATTCTTTATAAAACCATCATTTACTGAGTTTTGGTGTAGTATTAAAAGACTACCTATAGTCCTATGTAAAAAATATAAATGTACTCTTCCAGCCAGGCATGAAAATCTCAGCATTCTGGAGGTCAAGGTGGGAAGATGGCAAGTTTCATCCCATCTTGGACAAATTAAAGATTTAGTAAGACACTGTCTAAAAACAGAGAAATAAATAAGGGCTAGGAATATAGCTCAGGGTTAAGGCCTTGGATCCAATGTCCAGTATTGTAAAACCAAACCAAACTGAATCAAAGCTCTTATATTTCCTAACTACACATTAGTGAGAGATAGATTTTCCACATATCCTTCTACTAAAACAGTACACTGTAAAAAACTGAATTTAGATGCAGATGCAACAATCCAAATGTTTTCTTTTAAGTCAAATATTATCAGGATTTGCAAAATGTACAATATGTCACTTTTTTCAGTAGTGTGGTTTGGTATACTATAGCTTCTTTCACTTTTCATAAAAATGCTAACATGCTAGATTTAATTATTAAGTGAAAAAATGTTTAAATTATCTATTTTGTTTTAATTTTCCACCTAGCAAATACTGATGTAGATACACACTATCTTTGAGGGTTCTTTCATTGTTCTCCATTCCAGGGTACATGGGTATTCCCTAGAAGGGAGAATGAAGGAGCTTTAAGAACATCCTCATGTTGTGTTTAGAAACACTGTTTCCTTCTTTCTATGATAGAATGGCTGAGCAAGGTCCCCCTGGCGACTCACTTTGGGAATTTCTCATGCTTAAGTGCCTTATTCTTCTCAGAAAGTTGGATTCTTTTGGTTCTTCCTTTAATTTAAATATGTCTTTATATGACCAAGGCTTTATTTGAACAGGACTTGAACTGTATTTGCCTGTGTGTCCTAGATGCATAGAGGTTGAGGACACACATCTGTGGAGTGCCTAACAGCATATACTTCAGCTGTGACCCATGTGGGCATCTATGTGCTCATTTGCCACCTTACTGAGTACTCTAACATCTAGAGTAGTGGTGGTGAACCTTTTAGAGCTTTCAATGATAACAAATAGTTGGCTGTAGCATGTATGCCGTTGGTTTACTACCACTGATCTAGAGTATTATTAAATAGAGAGATTGACTAAAACTTTCTTCAAGTACAACCTCTGCATGTGATCTGGGCTCAAAACCTAGGTTTATTTAAAATCCTTCCTTATTCCACTAAATTCCTGAAATAAGAAAATGTACTCTGATGCCATAGGCTACTTTTTCTGTAAGCTACTGCTCCATGCATTCCAGGGTAGGGAATCCTGGGAGAATCATCTATTTCATAGCTTTTATCTTTGGAAACTCCTCCTGGTATATTTCTTTGATGGGACTGCATAGCTATTTGCTTTGTTAGCATTCTCCTCAGGCATCACTGGAGACAGGCACTGGAAAAGACAGCATGAAATCTTTGTGGGAAATGTTGTAGCACTTAGCTACTTATTTTTAAAATTTTAATCCAATAATTCCCTTATCGATTCTGCTTTACTTAAGTGTCCTATTTTTAAATTTTATGCTAAAAGCATAAGCAGTCACGAAGAAAGATATTATATGTTTCTTACAAATAAATGAATACATTCTTCCACTGGCAGAAGATTCAAGGATCAATAATAGCTTTAGAGGTCAATTATAATATTTTGTGAGAAGGATTTCACCATATACTTCAGCTTCTTATAATCATGTAAAAGTCAATGCTCACCAGTTCTTTTGTGTTCTCAAAATTCCCTGTGGCCTAACTCAAGGCATTTTTATGAGACAGCAGGTATCTTATAAATAAACTAAAACTCTATATATCTGAGAAACACATTCATACGAGTATGGTTGGAAAAGCTATTTTACAGGGTTATTTTGAGAATCAAATAAGATGATGTATGTGAAGCCCTTAGCATGTTAGTTGACACATAACATGTAATTACTGTGTTAGGTTTCTTCTTTTGTCTAACTTCCTCATACAGCCAGCCTCACCTTACCTTTCTATTCCTCCATTCAATATCCTAGAGACTTAATTGGTGAAAGTTAGATCCTCAAAGGTTAATTATTATTCATTGCAAGTACACCAAATCTGGGGCTCGGTTCTATCAGGAGGAAGAATGTAAGTACTCAGAGGAGGAAAGTTTCCCTGGCAGGCACACAGGGAAGTCTTGAGCAGGGAAGACTGAAGTGCCACCTCTTTGGTTGTACCATGAAATGCTTTCTCTACTTAATTAGATGCTGGGTGTCTAGGGAAAAACTACTCAATAACTTAATGACTAAGCCATTCTTCATAAGTCTCCCTACTTTGAAGTCTTAATTAGTTTTGTTTTTCCTCTTGAGTACTTCTCAGATTTACATCTCTGTTTCTTATTATGTGAGATAAGCTATGGTGATTGTAACAATAGAGTAACACTTGATATTCACCTGAAATTCTGACTCACTAGTCCCCTAGAGTGTTAGCATCAGACCAATGATGATATCTTCAGGCAAAATCAAACTTTACTCTCAATTCCCTTTAATCTAACCCATCCCTCACCTTCTTATTGACTTATGGCACAGTTCAAAATTTTTTGTCCATTTGAGCACCAAAAGCAAGGACACCCTGGTTTCCCCATCGACTAGAGTCAGAATTTTGATTCTGGTCTGGATGTTACTCCCTCATTAAACAGATAACCAGAACACTTACTTTCTCTCTGAGCATTAGTTTTCCTTTTACTTGCAAATTGAAAGAGATAAATTCAGAAGGCAATTAAATTACATTATCTCACAAGCTTCTCAAAACTCCAGAGTCTATGAGCTCCTGCTTTCTCTGGCAATTTGAGGTGCTGTATGTGATGTCTTCCACACCTTTTATCAAAGTTAAGGAGGCATTTACCAGCAGGAAGAGATTTTACCTCACACACAGATCTACTTGTGATCAAAATGTTTGAAGATTATTGTGTTCTTACATGGCAATACACAATCAAACACCAGATGCTCAGCATTCAGAACTGAAAAAAGCAGATGAAGGATTTGATCTCTTCCATCTGATAAACTCTCCTCACTAGCAGGCTAACACAGACACCCTGACAGTGGCTCAGCTGGGGTTCCCCCTCAGGCAGGCTGCCTTGGAAATGTTTAAGGAGCCTCCCCTGAGCTTGGGACAGCAGTAGCTACACTGGAGATGGGGGAATCAGCGATAGGGATTGAAGCCACAAGAGCTTTATTAGCTGCAAGACTGCATACTCTGAAGGGCTAACAGAAAAGCCCATAGAACAAAATTAAATGGAAACAATGATTCCAGTGGAGCTTGCGAGGCTCTGTTTGATATTTTTTCCAATGCTTTTAAGTGGAGTTACACAATTGAGGTTGGAACTGTTTTACAGGAGAGAGAAAGAAATAGGGGGGGAGGGAGGGAGGGAGGGAGGGAGGGAGGGAGAGAGAGAAGAGAAAGTCTGCAAAAAATGATACTTTATATTCACAGAGAATATCATTAAATCCATCTATGTGAAAAAAGTAATATATATTTTTTCTGTCACAAAATACCATTGGAAAGGTAATTTTTAATTGATGTAATACATTGTAAACTCAATTATATTCTAATTTTTGATGTTTTTGGCAAATTAACATCTGGTTATTTATATACAAGCATCTACACTATTTATTGCTAACCTTGAACTTTGTCAGTGAGTTAGTACAATTGCTGCCCTTTGATGGGGTCTAAATTGCTCATGTGAAAAACTACCCCACTTTTTTAGTACCTCTTTGCAGCACATGGTATTTACATTCATCTTAGGGAGTGGGTACATGTACGTAACATATCTTTTTATTCTCCTTCCCCTCCCTGTTCTCTTTCCTCCCTTCATCTCTAGATCCCCTCCTCCTATTTTCATTCTTTTTGTTCATGTTATCAACACATAATGATTACATTGTACATGACACATTTTAATCCTTTTATGATTCCCCCTCCTCAGTCTTGGTCCTCCTTGGTCCTCTTCACGTATGCAAAAGGTCTATCTCCCTGTTTCCTTTTATCAATCTTTTATTTTGATCTTTACTTTATTTGTACTTTGGGTTTCTCATATGAGAGAAAACATACAGTATTTAAGCTGGTATGATGATTTATTTCACTTAACATTATGTTTTCAAGGTGCATCCATCTTCCTACAAATGTCTCAAATTTATTCTTCTTTATAGATGAGTAGTATTCTATTATGTAGAGATATCACATTTTCTTTAACAATTTGTTTGTTGATGGACGTATAGGCTGTTTTAAAATTTAGCTATTATGAATTGTGCTGCTATAAACTTTTGTATGCCTATATTGCTGTAATATGATGTCTTTAACTTTTGGGAAGATACCTAGAAGTGAAATAGCTGGGTCAAATGGAATTTCTATTTTTAGCTTTCTGAGAAATATCCATGCTGATTTCCATAATGATTATACTAGTGTACATTCCCATCAGCAATGTAGAAATGTTCCTTTTTTTATCACAGCCTTGCTAGCATTTGTTATTATTTGATGATTGTCATTCTTTCTGGAGAAAGATACAATCTCAGTGTTATTTTAATTTGCATTTCTCCAATTGCCAACAAAAGGTAAGCCTATTTCTATCTTCTGCTCCCTCACTTCTTTGATGAGCTCTCATCTTCAGCAAGCCTAGACCTTCATAGGGGTGTTGGAGTCTACTAATCAATAAAACAATATCCTACATTTATTCACACCACAATTTTACTGACTTTGTACTTTCTACCTCCAGGATCTCCTGCATTTGAAAGGAGAATACTATCTGTAGGGTTAATGCTAAACAACAAGAATGAGTCTCAAATCACAGAATTTCAGGCATAAGTGTGTCTGCTTTTTGTACAGACATATTTAAAGGTATGAGATGTCTCTTGCTATATCACTTGGGGGACTATCATTCTGCTTACAATTCAGACATCTTGACCTATGCACATAGCATTATCTCTATTAACTTTATTATGCCTATGAATTGGGCTCAATGCTAAATTAGGCTGATATCATAAATCTTGACTAGTAGTTGACCATAAAGTGCACTTTACAGATTCATCCCCTAATGAATGAGATCTGGTATGCATTGTTTGGAAATAAGACTTTGGGAGCTTCCTCTAAGGGCCTCCACTTTCCTCCTCATCAACTTTGGTGGATGACTTTGCAGTCTGTTTTAATCATGTTAGGTAAGCTTTCAATGCTGAGAAACACATTGCCCATTAAAGCCTCAGTGTAATAGCTATGGGATTCTGTGACCCACAGAAAGATTAGTGAGAAAGTCTTACTTAGTTTATTTGAAAATAACTTTTTTGATACATGAAATTCCTGTAATTTTCTTCACACCAGGAACAGGTGGCAAAAATTAATGATAAGTTACCTATCAGTTTTTATTTCAATTTGTGAGTGCCTGAACATTTGGAGTAACATAATTGTTTTGAGCTGAAGACAGCAGGGGGAATGTGAGAACGTCCTGCATTTTTCAAAGAATAAGAAAATCTGATTTAGAATGGCTGGTCACTAGAATTTTCTCTAGATGAAGTACTTTGTGTAGAGGGTTGGAGATAGAGAGATAGAAAAGTTGAAATTGCTTCACTGGGATGGGCTTTCCCTGTGATTTGTTCTCTGCAGCCACATAAAACTATTGGACTCCTAGTAACTCTGTACCTAAGTTTTCTAATCCTAAAAGGGTACTTTCTGTTAGAATTAATAAAGTTGAAAGAGAAACACCATCTTAAGGTGCAGGTACAGCACACTGGACACCAGTGCCAAGATGTCTGCCATGTTTTCCATCTTTCCCTATAAGTCCTCTTCATTTTCTTTCAGTTTCTAGGGCTTTTTCAGTCAATTTATATCTAGAGGTGTCTTTAAACTATGCCTAACATAACTCTGTTCTTTGAAAATATCACTAAATAATAGATATTATTGAGCATCTCTTGATATTTAATAGATGTCAAATAATAGTAATATGTTATTATTTTAAAAAGGTTTGTTTCCTGAAGTGATTCAGAGTTGACTTGTTTTTTGTTCTGTATAGAGACATCTATTTGGCTGTACAATAGTACCCCAGAAAGATGTGGAGTGGTGAGTAATTTAATAATTGTATAAAAAGCCTTAGGCACTTCAGCAAAGCACATAAGAATGGAATAATATTTTAGTTTAAAATAAATTTTATCTTAGAGTCAATTTTGCCCATTTCTTCTTCAATTTTGAAAGGTCAGAAAGAGAAGTAAAATTCTTTTGATCAATGTGTAAAAATTAGTTTTATTTAAAATAGTGTAATTAATTATATATATCTTGCCAGTTGACTCCACAGAACAAAAGCTGGAAGCTATCTAGAGTTGATGAGCTCTGAATTTTACTAATAGCCATTATTGTAAGACATGATCCTGCCATTATCAGGTGTTAACATCAAAGTTATGGCTGGTAAATAATGTTATAATTGGTTATCCCAACCAACTGAAGGTACTTTTACAAAGAGATATATAAATGTTTTCCCATTAAGTTTATTGGTACATTTTTGGTATAAAATACAGTTACATTCATCATTGGGATCTTGTACCATTACATGAGTATCTTGGTTCTTATTTTTTTCCCCTTCCCTTGCCC
>NW_004624784.1:4686027-4704064 GCF_000247695.1 Heterocephalus glaber | reverse complement strand
TTAGACAAAGAAGTAGAAATAGCAAATAAACATATGAAAAAAATGTTCAACATCACTGATCATTCAAGAGATACAAATGAAAACAATGCTCAGATTCCATCTCACCCCAGAAAGAACGGCTGCTATCATGAAATCATCCAATAACAAATGCTGGAGGGGCTGTGGGGAAAAAGGGCCCCCTTCTCCCTGTTGGTGGGAGTGTAGACTGGTGCAACCACTGTGGAAATCAGTATGGAGATACCTCAAAGAAGTAATATTGGAAGTTCCATTTGACCCAACTATTCCCCTGCTGGGTATCTTCCAAAAGAATTAAAAGAATTAAAAGAATCATACTCATGTTCATAGTAGCAGAGTTGTAATAGCTAAAACTTGGAAACAGCCCCGTTGCCCATAATTGGAGACTGGATAAAGAAAATGTGTGTGTGTGTGTTTTTTTTTTTAATAAATGGAATACTGCTCAGCCATAAAGAATGAGAAATGAGAGACAATTATTACTAAATGGATGCACACTGAGGCAATTCTCTGAAGTGAAATCAATAGGACACACGTTTAAATACCAAATAGTTTCTCTGGTGTGAGAAACTGAAAGTGTACAAGGACTAAAAGGTATAATAGATAATGTGAAATAGGCAGAAAAGCTGCAAAAGGGATGGGAAGTGGGAGGGGTAGGAGAATGGAAAGAAGGGAATGGAATTCATATGAGAAAATGAAAAAGTGGAAAGAAAGTCTTTGTAAATAAAGAGGGGCGGAGGGGTGGAAGGGAGGGCGGGGGAATGGGGAAAAATAAGAATCAAGATATATTATGTAAAGATCAAATCTCTAATGATGAATGTCATATTGTATACCTAAAATGTACCAGTAAAATTAAATTTTTTAAAAAAATGCATTTTACAGATGAAGACATTGAGACAGAAATATTAACTAACTTGTTCATGTTTGTAAGTGTTAGGGTTTAATTATAACCACAAGAAGCTTGGCTCCAAAGTCTATTTTCCTAACACCTATCACATATGCCTCCTATGACACTGGCTTTTCTATCTTTTTCTGGAAAGTATTGTAAAGAGGGCATTCCCAGTGAAGAAATAATCCAGTGAGAGTTACTGGTGAGCTCCAGTGTGTCTACCATAGACCAACTCTTTTCCTTAATGTGTCATCAAGGAAGAAGATGGCTTGGAAAGATGGGCTATAAGCTCCAACTTGGTTCTAGGACACAGTTCACCATGTTGCTTAGATAAGAGGCTCTCTAGTTTTCAGTTTCTTCATTTATGGGACAAAGGGTAAGATAGTTTGTTTGTTTTTTTGTTTGTTTTGGTACCGGGGATTGAACGCAGGGGTGTTGCACTAAGCTACATACCCAGTCCTTTTTCATTTATTTACTGTTTAAATTGTGAGACGGTTGTCCAATCTGGGCTCAAATTTGTAATCCTCCTAAGTCAGCCTCCCAGAGTGCTGGGATTATAGACATGTGCCATCATGCCTGGGTAGACAGATGATCTTAAGAGGCTCTTCCAGCTCTAGATGTCAGTAACATTTAAGTATAGCATATGTAATATTGGGTGGAATACTCTGTGTTAAAACTACTTTTGATTAAGGTAATTATTTACTACACATGGCCACTGATCAAATAGCTTATCTCTAAGGGAGGAGAATGAGTGATTGTTTTTCTCATTTGTTTATTTTTTTCCCCCTTAATAGCCTTGCCTAGATCAAACCTCTGGATTAGTTAGCTACTCTCTTAAAAATGAAAGAGCTGGGAACTGAAAGGATGCCACATAGATCAGGCAAAGTTTGATAGTGCTGGAATGAAGGTGGGGAGAGCACTTCAGCATGAGGGCTTTGAGTGCTACCTGTGTGAGGCCATGGTAAATGACAGGTGGCTGGATGTGAGAAAAAAGGGGGAGGTAAGGGAGTAAGCTGCGCTGGTCTTTTACTCCTCACTTCTTCTGGGAAGGACATCCCTTGTCAATGGAGCTCTTTTTCTACCAACAGCCAATTGTCTAGAAGTCCATGTTTTTCAATTATGATCAAGAGAGTAGGATAAACCCTACCTGGTGGTGAGATGTGACACTTAGGAGCATCAGCAAGTTGATCTCCACGCTGTTGGAGGAAGCTTGTTTGAGGGGCTAGAACTGATCAGTAGAGAGAAGCATACCCTTGTAACATTTGAGTTTCTGGTACCATTTGTTTTAGACAGATCAAGTGTACACCTCTATTTTTGTTTGTTTATTTCCTGGATTCACTATGTTAAATAACAATGAAATGAACCTCTTCTTTTATCTAAGGAAGCTGAAGTTTGATTTCTATAACTTGTGGGAAAAAAGTTGGATTATTAAAAGTAACAAAAACCATTCAATTCCCTAATAAATGAATTCAAATCAATTAGACTCTGACCCTGGAATCTATGAGCCACTTAAAGAAGGATATAAAATGTTATTGGTTGCTGCATTTTTATGTTGTAAAGATGGACAACTTTCATCAGATTCTCAAAGGGGGGTGTGAACTAAAAAAAGGAAAAGGACAATTATACCAGGGAGCTTGCAGGCAGGGGTGAGATCCTTTCTCTAGGAGTTCAATAAACAGTTATTGAATGAATTCAGTGCACATCATGGAAGCTCCTGCTGATCTTTAGATATGGCACTAGGTTCACAAAGGACATAGAAATGAATGGTATGGTCTCAAGCAGAGTGAATCTTGTGGGCAGAGACACAGCTAAAATGAAACAAAGTAGAGTAATTTTTCCAATAGACGCATACAGCATGGGGCCCTCTAGGAAGCAGAGGCTGGTGGCTAATGCTTTTCTAGACATCAAGACAACTGAGCACAATGGTATGCATGTTTGGTGCATGAGATTTCAAGGACTTCTCATGGCACCAGTCTTCCGTATTGAAGACTCTGCCTTCAATTAGGTTCAAATCCTTTCCTGTCCTATTACTGGCTCTAAACTCCTGGACCTCATATTACTGAACCTCAATTTCCTCACTTGTAAAACTTAACTAATTTACCTAATATGGTGGAAGGCTGATCACCAAGTCAGTAGAGGGTAAGGGAGAAATACATGACATCCACGATTGTTGCTGCTGTAGCAATTGGTGGTGGTGATGGTTATTCAACAGTGGAGATGATAAAGTGGAGTCCAGTCAGGGAGGGTAGTGAGAGCAAAGGCAGAGAGGCAGGGAATTGTACACTATGATTTACAGTAGCTAATGTGATTTGGAGCCCAGGGTGTCTGTGACATGACTTTGGAAAGGCACCCTGGAATGCCTTTCAGGACAGGCTCAGGAGTTGGGTAGGCCTTAGGTGGTCATCAAAACATCCTATGCAGAGGAATAACAGGATTGGGGCTGAGCTTCAGGCATAAAACTGGCAGCAGTGAGGAAGATCAACCACCCAGAAGAGACATGGCAGGCAGCAAAGGAGAGTTAGGGCAGCGTAGTTCTGTGTTATTTAAGTTCTGAAGTCAGACAGATCTCTGTTTTTATCTCTGTCTCTTAACATTTTTATCACTTTTGAAAAATTACTCAAATTCTCTGAGACTTACGATTATGGTAAGAGAACTTATTTCTTGGACTGTTGTAAGAAGTATATGTGATAATGTAGTTAAGAAGATTGGTTTTTTTTTTTTTAAAAAAAAACTTGGCATATATTAAAAATCAATTTTTGGGCGGGGGATTTATCTCAGTAGTACCACTGCCTGTCTCTTAAGTGCAAGGTCCCAAGTTCGATCCCCAGTACCAAAAAACAAAAAACAAAAATTCAATTTTTTAGGTATTAATATAAGCATGGTGAAAAAATAAGGCAGTTATTCCCCCCAAGCTGGATCTTTCCTGTACTTCAGGACTCTTCATCTCAGATGTAGAAGACAAGGCTTATCCAGTAAAGATCTCTAGACAAAGACATCCATAACTTGTGGGATTTAGAAATAAAGCCCTACCATTTGCTCCCACAGATCTCCTCCTACAGGTCTTCTAAAGCAGTGCCCCACCTAGTTATTTGTTGTTGTTGTTGTTGTTGTTGTTGTTGGTGGTGGTGGTGGTGTGTGTGTGTGTGGTTTATGTCACTGTGGGTGTTGGCAGGACCACAGCAAGTGGTTGCTCGAGCCTAGATGTACGTATGGCCCAGAAGTGACCATGATCACAGTGCCTACTTCCCACTGAGCACGTAATCTGAGTAGCAATCAGTCCTTTCCATGAACAAAAGCTAAATCCTGGCACCTGTTACTTGAAATGAGGAAAATCTCTAGGATATTTGTAACAATTCCAAAGCTGGGGAAAAGGTATTTAGAATTGAAACTGAATTGTGAGCTTGAAAAGTGAGAATTTATTTCTTCTCCTGTGAAGTCCAGGCTTATACTGGTTGATTCTCACTTGAAAATACTGAGGAGCACTGGGGACTATAGAGGAATAAATGAATTTTTTAAAAAAATGAGTTATTTCAGAGCATGGAACAAGGATATAATGGTCATGGTATTCATTTGATCACTTGTTAATTTTTTATATTGATCTCAGGAAAGCTTTCCTTCAATTGCACTCTTCTTTCAATTTCATCTTAAATATGATCCTTAAAAAGCCTCCCCTTCCCACACAGTCTGCTCTTCTTAAATCCTCTAGGCTTTCAAAAGACAGAGGGTAACATTTTCAAAAAGAAAAGGCATACATAACAATTGGTTCATGGTTGTTAATTCCTTTTACAAATCATGTTTGTGCTGGTGATAAACATTTATATGGTTCTCACAATATTCTAGGCACTGTTCTAAGAACTTTGTCTACCTACTCATTTGATCCTTACAACCTTATGAATAAGGTACTGTCACTGCATTTTGCAGTTGAGGAAACTGAGGTAATAAAGGCAGGCTCAATAATTTAGTCAAGGTCATACACTTCCTAAGATATGGAGATAGGATCTGAATCCCAGCAGTCTGGCAATTGTGTCTCTATCCACAGTGCTGTGGTAAAGATACTCATTTGTGTTCTTGTAGTTTTATGTTGCTAGCTGTTAGCTTATCATCCAATTTAAGATTAATGATCAATACTTTTGATCATTAATGATCAATACCACCAATACTTTTATTAAAATTTCACAAGATATGAAGACAAATTGGCATGTCAGGTAAACATGGATACATTTATGTGGCATTCTCTAAACTTATGTTTGTGCATGTCTTTAAAAAGTTATGCCTTTTTATTATAATGGTGGATGTCAAATTTGTATTCTTAGACTTTCAAGCTTCTTAAACTTCTAGGTGATATTTTTCTTTCTTCATGGCTTTAAAATTTTGTTCTGCTTTGTATTTTTTCACCTGTTTCTTCTTTTGTTCTTCCTACTTGTCCTTCTATTGCTATACAGCACAAATTAAGCTTTATCTCAGAAAAGAAGGAACACATTTTCATCTTACTTTCACAATCATTGTTCTATATCTGGGTATAGCAAAGGTATTAAGAGTGTTTAAACTATATTTTTGCCACAGTGTAGATATATAAACTAATATACATATTAGTAGAAATTTTCTTAAATTGAAAAAAGAAGCAGAGTTTTTGCATTGTAATTTAATCTTGATCATTTATTAATTCATTGTTTTCTATTGAAACAAAGTAGCCACAGTATTCATTTGCTAAAGTTGCATAATAGAGTACTAGTCTAGGAGACAAACACAATAGAATTAATTTTCTCACAGTTCTGGAGGCTAGAAGTTCAAGAATAAAGTGTCAGCAAGGTTGAGATCTTTTGAGGAGGGTATATTTCTTTCATTGCTATTGTCAAAATATGCAGAAGTTGTTATTGTGCGTACATAAATTATTTTAAGTTTAAAAACCATAATATCACCAAACTCTTTTAGGGTGGATCCCTCTCCCTTCATTAAGATAGCAATAACAGGGGGGATTGTACTTCTGACAGACTATTTTCAGTACTTAGTTTTTATTTCACTTTCTCCATCTGTTATTGGGGCCAGCTGGATTTTACTTTTTCCTTGTCTTTCCTTACTCTCCAAACTCTCCCTTTTTGCTTTCTGAAGTTTGGAATCACAGTGATATGGGAGTGCTTTTTGTTGAACTTTCCATCTCTGATTTGTAAAATAGTGATAGTAATGCTCTTCTCACAAAGTTGTTGGGAAGTTACATGATAGTAACTGTGAGAAAGTCTATTTTTTCAGTTGTACATAGATTTTTCTCCCTACTTAAATTGAAACTTCTTAGGGAACAGGGAACACATATAATTTTCAATACTGTTGGTTCCTCCCTTAAGAATGGTTCTAGTTATATTTTCTTGATTTAATGATGGTATAAAACATACAACAATTCTGTTTGCGCAGCAAGAGAAACCACCAACAGAGTGGAGACAATCCACAGTGTCGGAAAATTTTTTAACAGCTATTCATCAGAAAAAAGAATATTATCCAGAATATATAAAGAACTCAAGAAAATCAGACACCCCCAAATTTAAAGACCCAATCCAAAAATGGGCATCTGAAAAGACTCTTCTCAGATGAAGAAGTAGAAGCAGAAAATAAATATATGAAAAAATGTTCAACATCACTGGTCATCCAAGAAATGCAGATTAAAACAATGCTGGGATTCTATCTCACTTGAGATAGAATAGCTGCTATCAAGAAATAAACTAAACAAATGCCGATGGGTCTGTAAAAAAAAAAAAGAACCCTTCTCCACTGTTGCTGGGAGTGTAGACTGGTGCAACCACTGTGGAAATCAGTGTAGAGATTTCTCAAAAAGCTAAAACTGGAGGTTCCATTTGACCCAGGTATTCCCCTTCTTGGTATCTTCCTGAGAGAATTGAAAACATCATAACACAGCAATATATGCACATACATGTTGATAATGGCACAGTTTGTAATAGCTAAATATTGGAAATAGCCCAGATGCTTATCACCCATAAAGAAGGTGGGTTTTTTTAAATACAATGGAGTACTACTCTGCCATAAAGAAGGATGAGCTTCAGACATTTATAGCTAAATGAGTGCACCTTGAGACCATACTCTTAAGTGAAATAAATCATACACACATGTTTAAATACCACATTGTTTCTCTGGTGTGAGAAACTGATCCTCAGCCCCTGAAACTGAAAATGGAAATAAGGACTAAAATATATAATAGATATTGGGAAATTGGAAGAAAGTGTGTAAATGGGGAGGAGGGAGGGAAAAAAGAAAGGCAGGGACAAGGGAAAAAAGTGAAAATAGAAGGAAAAAATGGAAACAAAGCTTTTGTACATAGGGAGGGGAGGGAGCTTCATGGAAGGGGGGAAATGGGAAAAAGTGGGGGAATGTACCATGTACAGGTGCAAATTCCCTATGATGAGTGTTATCATTATGTATGCCTAAAATGTACCAATAAATTTTTTGCTATTAAAAAAATAAACACATTTTTAAAAAGGGGAAATTTGGACACAGACATACACAAAAACACCATGTGAAAATGAGGACAAAGACGAGGCCAACAATAAGTGTATAAGCCAAAGAAACCCAAAGATTGTGAATAAACTACCACAGGCTAGGAGAGAGTCCTGGAACAGACTTCCTCACAGTCTTCAGAAGGAATGAGCCCTTCCTTCTGGAAGACCTTATTTATTCATTTTTGGTCTTTGGTTTCTAGCCTCCAGAATTGGGACAATAAATTTCCGTGGTTGATGCCACGTAGACTGTGGTACTTTGTTACAGCAGCCTCAAGAAAACTAATATAGTAGGACTGGTAGTAAAAAAAGCCACCTGAATGGCATTCAAGGTGAGGTTCTCTTATCCTATAATTAGTTTTTTTGGAGTAAGGGATGGGAAGGTGAAGATATCTGAAATGACATAAGGATAGAAATTTGCAGGGCTAATGCATGCTGCAGCCCTTGCAGACTTTATCCTTTAGGGATAGAGAAGCCAAGACTATTCAACAGAAATAAAAACCAACTATAAGATTTATGGCAAGACCCCTTTGGGTTTCAGAGTGTTAGGCTGTGAGTGGATAACAAAGCTGACTTCAAAAGGCTGTTTGTCCATTATAAACAGGTGAGATTCGGATAAGAATGAAGGGATGTAATAGTGAGGACACAAAACAGGTTAAGCTTTGTGTTCTTTGTGCTGTTTTGGCAACAAATATGTTCCAGATTAGTGGCTTATAAGAACTTAAGTTTATTTTGTGTTTAGGTCATATGCCCAATGTGGCTTAACAGGGGGATTAGAATGATGAGCTCTACATTTCAAAGGATGCTTCCATGGTTACAGGGCAGAGAATATATCAAATAACATCCTAGTTGTTAAGGCACTTACCCAGAAGTGACATATGTCACTCCCTTTCATATTTCACTGACCAAAGGAACACTCTAAGAAGGTACAATCCCACCAGATCCCCAGAAGGCAGAAGGCCAGGATCATTGGTTGAACAGGAATAACAGCTTCGTAGGATTTTAACAACCATATAGATACTTGATTAATGCATCAGTAAAATGGAATCCAGAGACATGAATCTTTCTAAGAAAGCCGCAGCCATTAAGTGGCAGATCCAGAAACCCTGATGCTATGCTCTTTCCACTGTGTCCTGCTGCATCCTTCACAAGAGTGCCATCAAATCAAACATAATGGTATGGAACATATTGCTTATACAAATGGCCTCATTTTTCTGTAACATGTACATGAAATAAGGCCATTTTGGGTTATAAAACTATGATATTTATCTAAAAGAAATGGATTGATATGTTCTACAATTTAACAGCCATCCAATAAAAATTCTTTAGTGTCTCTCACACCCTCCAATTAAAAACTCTAGATCTATCAGATTTTTATCATCTTAATAGTCACAGCTTCTAGAACTGCCATAAGGCCACTGTATTTTTTGAATTATGAAGATAATGATCAGAAAGCTAATTAGAGAAATGTAAGCCAATATTAAAAATCAATTTTTGTTCAATAGGTTTCTGCGGTGTAAAGAGTTAACTCAGCAGATGTGAGGTACCCAACCCCTACATCTTGCTTAGAATAGACAGGCTCTAGAGATAAGCTTTAAGTCCTTGGACTATCCTGCCTGATAAAAACGTATTTGTGCATCTCTGACCTTGGCTGTACCAGATAGTTTATGCTAACAATTTGATTTATGATGAATACCTGTTTTTTGTTTTCCTTGGTTCATGAGGCATGCTATACCACTCTAGCTGCTGGGTGCCATAGACTGAGTAGTTAAGGTCAGACACGTGGAAACTCCACACCTATCTAAATACTCAAAGCAAAAATTTGGACCTTAAGGCTCAGGTGAAGTTCTCCAGTTGGCAATATTTTATATGTATTGTCGTATATCACTTCTGGGATTTATTTATTGCTATCTAATGACTCCATTGAGAAATGGTACCTGAACACTTATGCCTGGATTCGGCCAGACTCCACTCTTTGTGCCTTTTGCTTTTGATGATTTTTATTGGTATCCTTTCACTGTAATAAACCATCAATATGAATATAATAGTCCTGAGTTCTGTAAATTCTTCTAGCAAATCATTGAACCTGAGAGTGGTCTTGGAAGTTCCAAGCTTTTAAATAGTAGGAACAGGTATTCAACATGTTTCCATAGATAAATCTTTTTTTTCCCTTAAATTCTTTTATTGGTACATTTTAGGTAAACAATACATTTACATTTATCACTGGGTGCTTGTACCTGTACATGATGTATCTTGGTTCTTATTTTTTCCCCATTACCTGTGTGCCCTTCACCCCCTCTACCCTTCCCTATTTACATAGACTTTGTTTCCGTTTCTTTTTTTTTTTCTTTTCTCATAATTTTTCCTTTGCCTCCTTTTGAAACTAGCCATCAGGGAAACTTTGTTTTCTGAAGAGCTTGAAGAGATGCTGTGATTGGGGGTAACTGAGTGTCAACCTGATGCAGTTACAGAGGACTAGGCTAGAATGGTCTAGTATTTGACAGGAGGCCTTTAGATGTACATTGATTTAGATAGTCAGTATACATAATACACTACAATGCAGCTGAAGGTTATTTGGAAGTTAGTGTCCACAATAGGAAAGAATAACAGCATACCTGAAAAATATTGGCTTAAAATACTACTTCTAAGTCATGTAATTATTTGCTTCTTTCCTAAACCATTGCCTTTTCTAATTATTCTGCTCAATAAAAAATGTTAATGGAGTCATGCTCCAGGTTATAAAACAGAAGACTTGTGAAACACAAACATGCCATGTCTATGAAAGTGCAAATGCAAATGCTGAATTAAAAAAGAAAAAGCCCTCATTAATTACTTTTAAGGGTTTAAAAATTGCACATTACTGTCGGTTTAAACATTTCCCTCCTTGATTAGAAAATGTCATTAGTGCCAGTTTGTACATGAACTACTTCTTGCAGAGAGCAATTTTGCTATGTGAATCTTGAATTATTTGTTCATATTAAATATAATAATATGTTAAATTGCTCTGCCAAATTTAAAAGTGTTATATAAAAGTAAACATTTTTAGTCATTTTCATGGACTGTGGATCATAGCGTATGACCTCTAATGCATCATGATTTTTGCTTTCTATGCATGTCTTTTTGTCAGTGGAGGTGCTATTCATAGGGGCTTGACTGAATGTGGTTTTTCTGGAAAGAGCAGATTTAGGCAGTCAGAAAGGATGAGGCAGGGAAAAAGATCCATCCAAGAGGACAGGGCAGCCACAGAAATAAAGGAAATCATAGAAGAATATTTTGGCAGCTAGAACACGCAATCCTAATCTTTGGACATAGCAACTAGGTGTCAGGGAACCTAGAAATATGTAGACTAGGTGAATGAGCAGTATAGAAACAGGCAACATAGTAGAGAGATTATATATACAACTGGCAGGGTCATACAGACATAGACTTGATTTCCAGCTTTTCCAATCCAGGGGTGCATGAAATGAAAGTCTGTCTCCATGCCTCAATTTACTCAAATGTAAATAGGATAATAGAAACTCTTTGGGTGAATTGTTATGGTAAACTGAGCAATATATGTAAGGCATTAACATAGGGCCCAACAAATAGTAAGTGCTCATTAACTGTTACCAGGCATGTGTGTGTGTGTGTGTGTGTGTGTGTGTGTGTGTATGACTAATGAGGGGTTATTTTAAAATCATAATCAACCGGTTTTAGGTGGGTAAGAAGGTCACTTCCATGCCTTAGGAACCAGAAACATCCTTATGGGGAGAAGGAGGAAGAGCTTGGCCACACCTGCATTTCACTTGTCACCATTTGAGGATGACTGCCCCTAGCATGGATGGAGAAGACATGAATGTAGAAGACACATTTGCTTTTCACCCTGGTTCTCTCTTAACACTCTTAACAGTTGCCAACACATCACGGTTGTCCCGCTGGTGTGATGGCAGAAGGTGCTTGAAGACTTTGCTGAATATCATGCAAGCACTGTTCTTGTTCACATCAGCTTGAATGTATGTGCTGTATGTGGCTCTTGTTTGTGCTAGAGATCAATTCCAGGGCCTAGTACATGCTAGGAAAGTGCTCTAATACTGAGCTATATCCCCAGCTCAGCTGGTATGTTTTTATGACATCTGGATCATGAGGTGGTAGGGATTTCTTGGCACATATGTAGGGAATGTAGTGTGGAAGAAAAAGCCCTAGAACAAGTATTTCAGCAGAACTGAACAGTAAAACATACCCTATTATGTTGTGTCAGAGGTAATGAGACATTCACAGTGTTTGAGGTCCTCTTACAATGTGGTTCAACACTTCATTTGGCTTTGAATGATCTTAATTACTCTTCACACTTGGTCAAAACAGACCCAGCCATTTGCAGAGGACATATGAGCCATAAAATGCATTAAATGATTCCAAGGAAAGCACCTCCCCAAGATCCAAAGCACTTGCATTTGTTCTTCATTCTCAGTACTCAGTAAGAACACCCTCTCTAACCAGTGAAGAAATCAGTGCTGAATCAGAGTGTCACACATGCAGCTAAGTGGGCAGCTTCCAGGCCACGTAGTTCATTGCTACCATGAGTGTACCTTACCATGGTAACAATGACTAGCAGAGACAGGGACACATGCTGTGAAAGAAGAACTCAGAGTGGTGGAACAGATGGACTGTTATCTGTGTCTACTTTGGGTAAGACAGATGAGCAATGGCTCCAGTAATAACACTGAAAAAGTAGGGCCATCTAGGACATTTGTATTCTATAAGCTAACTATGGAGCCTCAGAGCACAATCAGGTGCATTCGGGCTATACCTGTTCAGGAGTAGCCCTGGTAAATATAAACATGCTCCAAGCAGCCACATTCTGGGCCACACATTGCTTGGGGGATGGAAGCAGGAAGATGGCAGGGCCTGTCAGTAAGACCAGCAGATGGTTGCTGCAGTCTGTACAGACAATGCAGATATGGACACATTACTATTATCACAAAGGACTGAATATTTTTAAAAATTTTTTTCCAGTACCGGGGATTGAACTCAGGACCTTGAGCTTGAAGGGCAGGTGTGGTGCCACTGAGCTACATCCCCAGCCCCTAAGGATTGAATTTTTTAAAAAAATTATAAATCTTTAAAAGGTCTCCTTGTCAGAGAAATGTGAGGTGCTTGCATGATCTTACTTAGTTCAGTGACTCAACTGTCTTCTATGAAAATGTAGAAGAGAGAAGATTTTTTCTTACTAGAGTAAATAATAAGCATACATCCTAAAGGAGCTTTTTCAAAGTTGGTTTTGTAATATTTTTACAATGTAAGTAAATTATGGGTTCCTTTTCAGATAAACTTGGGCAATTCAAAATTTAACAAACTTCTTCAGTAAAGAATATCATAGTTTTTATGCTGTGAATTAAAGAAGACCCAAACACAACAAATAAAATTTAACATTCCTTAAACTTAGTTACTAAAGAATGCCTCTTATTAAAATATTCATGGAAAGAGGGAGCATGGGTATATTTTACTGTAATATTTTGCAGAAATTCCTTTAGAAAAACAGTAACTAACTCTGAAGCCCTTTCAGAATAATTTGGACATTGGAGCTGGTGATACAAATCAAATAATTTAGCACAGTAGAAATTGTTGGGATTTAATTGGTCCATTTAAGACTATGGAGACTTGTTTATTTGCATTTTGAACATGTGAAAAATGTGGATAATACCTGTTTTGAATTTCTTCATCAAAACCTCTATGCTTGTGGCCAATATTACTTTAGGTCACTCTGTCTTTCTTCAGGTTTCCATTTAGTCCTTAAGGTTATGCGAATAAAATATAAACTGATTCATGGAAGAGTATTCTAAATAAGAGATACTAATTAAAAACAAAAAGATTAATTATTGCCATATTATGTACTACTTTCTATTTCAGAAGGTTTAAATTCTAAAGGCAATGACCTCAAAAATTTTGTTGAAAAAATCACAATCTAAGAAATAGTAAATTTTTATGCAATGAAATAGTTAATATATTTATTCCTCAGCAATCCACTACAGTGATAGTATAGCACATTCCCAATCAGAGACATACTAAACAAGTTCTGCCTCAGAAAACATATCCTGAATAATGTAGGATTAATGTCTATATAATCCTCCCCATGTATATTAGGTAAATATACTCAATTACATATGTTTTCAGGCCACTAACAATCAAATCAGCCTAGAAATTCTTCTGCTTTGTGTGTAATCTTGTACCAAATTGATAGCATGTCTCTGGCTTGGTATTTAATAAATCTTAGGAAATCTACAACGATAATGAAAAGAACAATGGAGGGTTTGGTGCAGCAAGATCGTAACTGAAAATATTGGAATTGGGCTTGTTGAGCAGGATGGAGAGAGGAATTGTGTTCACCCTGAGGCTGCTGGTATTAAACATGTGCAGATGTGTTATAGGTGAGCAAGGTGCTTCTGTACCTGCCAAGCCCAGGGCCGCCTGGGGTCTGATTCAGTTAGTTGCACACAGACTTTCAACACTGGGCAGAGCTGCAGAGGCTCATCTGAGAGATGAGTGAGCAGGGACAGGGGAGGGAACAGATGATGCGCTGAGGTGTGATCTCATCTGAGGAGTACAGAACAGAGACTCAGATGCTGCTCCAAGCACTGCTGCCACTTGTCATCCCTTTAGGGACTGTCCAAGCTTGGAGCTCTGGTCCCTGCTTCCACACTTGTAAATTACAGGCCAGGCAGCCTTTGGGCCACTAGGTCTGCTAATGTGCTGTCATCTATTGTGCTGAGACTGACCACTCAGATGACCTCCACAAATCTTGTTACTCAGAGTGAGTGCCCTGAAGAAATAAGTGTTGTATTTGGAAAGAAAAATGAATCATCCAAATTAAGTGGGAAGATTCTGGGCTGATGCAGTGAAATTGCTATGAAGGGGAAAGAAGGGGTGAGGGAGAGGGGCAGTGAAGAATACTCACATACACGTGAGACTGCATGTGTGTGAGCAGGAACTCAAGCTAATATTTTTCTTTGTTCAGAGCTGTGAATACAGCAATTGCTTGGTGTGATATTACTGTTTGATGTAGTAATATTATAATAATTAAAAGTATAATAGCAACTACTTATTGAATGCTTATGATAACCCAATATTATAATAATTAAAAGTATTATAATAGTGGCCACTTACTGAGTGCTTATGATGTGTCAGACATTGAAACTCATGGGCTTTGTTTAATTTAATTTTCACAATATACAGGCACTGTTTTAATTCCCATTTTACTTATTTGAGAACAGAGCCTCAAAGAAGTTAAGTAAGTCTCTCAAGGTCACACAGATAACTGGCAGTGTAGCTTGGTCTTTGAGTAAAGGGATGGGAGCTCTTAGTCATTAATGATGTCCTACTATTTGAAGTAAGGAGGTAAAATAGGTCTTAATAAGTAGAAAATATTTCTTGCTGTCATGGAACTATAATAAGGAGAAGAAGATAAAGTATTTCAAATAGTTGATTGATGCTTGTAGGAGTATTTGGGGCTGGGAGGAGAAGTACAGCGGTCTGTGGGGGTACTTCATGGAAGGGCCTGACTACACCCATACTCTGTTCCCTGTATCACTCTGCCTCTGCCCACAGTTATAAGGTCCTCCTTCACACATTCACACAAATAGTTAGTCAGGAAATTCAGATTCCAAATTAGATTTTAGAGTTCATAGTAATTCTTTATTCTAAGACAAGAAACTACTGTATAATACCCTTGTGCATGTCATCTTTTGCTGCTTTAGTTACCTACAGGATGAAAAATGTATTTTAAACTGCTTGAAGTACCTGCCCTCTATGCTGTTTTGACCTACTTAATGTGGCGAAAGGATGGGAAACACCTAAAATTCTGGCTCCTAGGCCTTTTCACCTGCTTGACTGTGGCTTCCTCTTTGGGAGGGAGGCATTAGAGGCAGAGCCTAGAGAATATGTCTGGCTGCCATTGCTTACTGGGTTCCAGGAGGGTTGAGTCTCAGTGGTTGCATTTGATGGGAAGACCATGGAGCCAACTCCAGTGTGAGTTCAGGGATTCTTCCAAAGGAATGAAGCAGGCACAGCCACCCTCTCTGTTGAACTCTGTCCCTCTGCACTTGCCTTTCCTGGAGCTGAGTGGGACTGGTTCCCTTGGAGGGAAAGTTCTCCCAAAACAGGCCTGGTGACAAAGTGCTCTCTGGGAAACACCTAAAGGAAGGAGGCTGCTATAGTCTGGATGTAGATTGAAGGTGTCCCCCAAGGCTCAGATGTTGAAATTTAATTCTCATTGTAAGGTAAGATTAAGAGTGCAGAAACTTAATCTGATGCTGGTATTTAGAGGTGGGGCCTTTGAAGGTGATGAGGATTAGATTAAGTCATCATGGTGGAGTCTCAATGATTGAATGCTGGTGGTTTTACATGCAGAGGGAGAGAATCAGAACAGAAACTCACATGCTCCCTTGCTTCTCGCTGTGATACCCTACATTGCCTGGGGACTTTGCTAGGCAGATGCAGCCCCTTGATCTTTCATCTTCAGAATCATGTGCCAAAATAAACCTCTTTTATTTATAAGTAGCATGCCTCAGGTATTTCATTATAGTAATAACAATGAACTAATGCAGAGGCAAACAGGATCAAAAAGAGGCAGTAGGCCCAGCTGGGATGTGGTCTCAGGTCAATCAAGGCTTGGCTTCATCTGAGGGTTCTAGATCATAAACCACACAGAGTAATCCTACCTTGGAGCAAGGGGGCCAGGTTTTCCTGTTCCCAAATTAGTCCCCTCATCCCAAGGAGGCTAACTTCCCAGGCATCTGTAGAAGTCAGAGCTAGGGTAGGTACAACAGCAGTCAATGCAGTCTGGATGAGGTGTCTACTCCAGACTTACAACAGGGCTGGCATGTGGAACTCCCATCATCCCTGAGACCCAAACCCTCAGTGAGGGTGTGGAGGGTTTTGGCACAAAATACAATATGACATGATTTGTCTTTTTGGTGATGGTCACTCAGTAGGAAGAGAATGGGGAATTCAGGTGTTCACAGCTGATCTCTTCAGATCCTGTGTGTCCTGTCACCAAATAGGGAGAAGGTGGTCCTGCCAGGGAGAGTGCCTCACAGACACCGAGCCTGGAGTCCAAAGCTGTTCTGTAGGCTCCTCCCTTCAGGATGGAATATCCTCTTGTACTGTGTCTGTGGGGTGTTAAGTGATATTTTAGCCCAGTGGTGGCAAACCTGTGGCATACGTGCCACAGTGGGCCATTTGTGTCATTGAAAGCTCTAAAAGCTTCGCCATCAGTGCTCTAGCCCTTATGGACAAAGTCTCCACATAGGCACAGAGAGAGATAACTGCTTTCACATGTCTGAAACCCACTCTCACATACAATAGAAAGAAGAGTCTTCTTACCTTTCATTTCCAGCAGCAAATGCAACAGTACAGGAAATCCTCATGATTCATTAACTTTGCTATACTCAAATATTCAATTCCTGTCCAAATACAATTTAAATAGTCCCTTAAAAATGATTTGTTTGTTCATATTAGGCCTTCCAAATGACTTCCCTAAACTGATTTCCCAGAGAAACTTTACAAAGTCTCTTTCTTAGAGCAAATATTCTTGTAAGTGATTTCTCCAGCAAGGCCTAAGAAGTATGGAACAAAGGAAGAAGACAAGGAACCATCTTTAGGTGCTTGTGACTATTCTGAGTCTTTGCCAAATAAACTAGATTCCCTTCTGAAAGGTTGTTTTTATTTTTCTATTGTCATATATATCTTCCAGTATTCTGGATGCAACAGCTGGGCTGTTAATGCATGGAATACCAATTGAGAAGGCTATACTTCATTGAATAACCCCTTCTCCTATTTCTCGTGTAGCAGTGTTCTGTTAATTCCATATTGTATTTGTAGTAGCTATTACCATTTGTTTGTTTCAACTCAGAAGTTCTTTTCTAACTAGAAATCATTATGTTAAATAAATGAGACTATCTTACCAGAACAGAGAACTGGATGTAGCTTTCATTTTATGTTGATGTTGTTACTTTTATGTGCCTTACTTAAATAAATCACAGATTTTTTTTCCACAACAGATGTACATTTAAGCCTTGATTTATAAATTTGCTAGTTGTTTTACCATATTGGAAGACTTTCCTGATGTTGTGTCTCTAGTCATGATACTTACAATTTATATTACAGTCATGTAATATTTGCCTAGAGATAGACTGCATATACAATGGTGGTCCCATAAGCACACATCACATAGTGATGTCATAGTCATCTTAGTGTGTGACAAAGCCACCTAGTGGTGCATTTCTCAGAATTTATCCATGTTGTTAGGCAGTACACAACTGATTGTATAACTGTTATTTACTACTGCTCTCCAACTGAAATGATTAACTGAAATATATGGTTTTTTTGGAGGGCAGGTGAAAATTATTCAAAGAAATAAGTGCCCACAAAGAGGAAGGATTTGTGCATCTGCATATAAGCCTCAATGAGCCTTCCACACATGTCAGCGTTGGGCCAGAGCTATCCTCCAGTTCAGGAGTATCTACTTGATATGATACAGCCCTTTAAAAAAAATCTTTACATTTTCTTTCTTTTTATTCATTAAGTTTATTGGTACATTTTAGGTAAACAGTATGATGACATTTATCATTGGGAATTTGTACCTTTGCATGATATATCTTGG
>NW_004624784.1:4658904-4678235 GCF_000247695.1 Heterocephalus glaber | reverse complement strand
AAGGGAGAGAGAGGGAGGGGGGGCAGAGAGAGAGAGAGAGAGAGGGAGGGAGGGGGAGGGGAGTGGAAGAGACAGAGAGAGAGAGAGAGAGTCAGAGAGACAGATAGGCAGACAGAGAGACAGAGAGAAATAACAATGACCAACCCAAACTGTGCCAAGAAAATGATCATGATAACAAGATAATTCTTTACTTAGCCCTCCTTTCTGGTTCTTTTTATTTGTATGAGCCTCTATCAGCATTCTCTTTAACTTCTGAAAAACATCTCTTCTAAGGTCTTATTGCTTTCTAAGCCTTCTAAGGAAGGCAAACATTGATATACATCGCTATCATCTTTAACAGAAATTCATTCACTGATATAAAATGAATGAGATCCAGACCCCTCTGGATTCCTAATATGCTTTTCTTTGTAAAGGATGTTTTATTCCCATAGGATAGTTTTCTATTGACCTACAGCAAAGTGGGAGGGCCAAGATCTGAAGAAATGGATGCTCCCTTGCAGCCACAGGCATAAGGAAAAAGGTGCCATGCAAATTAAAGTTTATGAGGTGGGGCATGGAATGCAACTAGCATAGTAAGGAGTAAGGAAGTTGAGTCAGGGGTAGAGATTAATGATAAAGAACTCATAGTTAAGCAGGGTAGACTAATGTGTGTTTAAATATTAACTGCAATACTTGCTAGGATATAATAGTACTATGCTTACTCCCCTATTTTCCTATATTTAGGATGCTCTAACAATAAATATTTTAGTTGATTTTAGGCTATTCCAAGGGGTAGTCTACTTGTTGTCACTTAGCACTAACTTCAACCACTAACCATGACCTCTCTCCAAATACACTCTTTCCTTGTCTATGTCTCCATTGCACTGCATTACTGCTTCATGTGCACCACCACTGATACTTCCTCCACATTGTGGTGATTGCTGCATAGCCAGCCAGAGCCTCAAGGGCCAGAAATTTTGCTGTACAAACCACCTGGTGGCCAGGACACCCAGCAGAGAATTGCAGAGCAGGGTGCAGCTGTTTTAGAACATAGGTACTGTGGGGATACTGGGGTGGACTTGAGAATATAATAAGCATAAAAGAAAAATCTCCCCAGAGGGGGTGGGCTCAGAAAGGTAGTTACAGAAAGGAGATGGCATTAATCAACCCTACTCTTCAAAATATTTATGGTTCTCTCTGGACAAGAATACTTTTATGCCCCTCGGATTAGTTATGTAACTTACATTGCCTGCTGAAATGAGTGGAAATGTTTGGTAATACTTCTAGGAAGAAAATTTAAGAGAAAAAAGGTGGCAATCCATGTTTTCCCTCCATTCCATGCACTGACATTACCAGAAATGATGCAGAACAGATACTTTTTGGGTCACAGAGCAAAGACAACAGGGAGTAGAGCCATGCAGGAGAGAGGGGGAGAGGGAGAGGGAAGGAATGAACTTCTGTTGTAGAAAACCATTAATTACTATACTGTTATAAGATAGAAACAGGAATAAGGTAATCTTGGCCATTCAGGGTAGGTATGCACATGTGCACGCAGACCTACACACACACACACACGTGTGTGTGTGTGTGAGATGTGTGTGAGATGAAACAATTCACAGGATAAAAGTCAAGAGTAACAATGATGACAAATCCTGGAAATCTAATTGACTAAAAGAAGAAAAATTAGAAATTTTATTTGCTTTGGTTATGTAACAGTACTATTGAGTGCCATCATTTTGGTTAACTACCTCCTATTTAAGACTAATTTGTATGCAGCACAATAAAAATTATGCGTAGCATTAACATATGCACCTGATTAACTCTGTTATGGGCTTTGTTTGATTACAACAATAACCTCTATACCTGTATATTCAATCTTCATAATTTGTTTTCCATGTAGCAATTTAAAATAATCTGTGAAAACGTTCTCATTAAAAGGGTCAAATTAGGAAGCATGCTGTTGGGTGAGGATATAGAAGAAAAGGAAGACATGTAACTAAGAAGAGAGAAATGGAAATCAATTTGAGTCTGGCCAAACCCATGTAAACATTTACTTATTGCATTGAACTTCCTCTAGGTTCAATCATAGCCCTCTTTTCATCCTACACTCTTCTACTCAATCTCATCTACAAGAATGGCTTTGACTAGAAATTGATTAGTATCTCCTGAAGTTGTATTTCCAACCCTTCTAGGTTCTGTTAACTCTGTACACTTATGTCCAACTTCCTATTACATTTTTTACTTGGATGTCCCCAAAGCACCTATCTTGGGCCACTTTATGTTGCCATAACAGAATACTTGAGACTGGATAATTTTTATACAAAGAAAAGAGGTTTGACTCACAGTTCAGGAGGCTGGCATCTGCTCCGCATCTGAGGGCCTCATGCTGGAAGAGTAAGTGGATATGTACAGAAGAGGGATGATGGGGCTGGAGCTCTGTGATAACAAACCCATTCCTGTAAGAAAGGCAGAAGGACATTAATGAAGGCTCTGCTCCTGTGATCCAAGCACCTCTGACTAGGCTCCACCTCCCACTACTGCCACATCAGGGAATTAAGTTTCCAGCACATGAACTTTTAGGGGACATACTCGGATAATAGCAGCACCCCAACCCCAACATGCCCAAGATCATGTTAATGGTCTTCCCAATAAATTGCTTTTCTTTTCTTTTACTCTCACTTTTCCCACCACCTGGATGTCCAAGTCTACCTTCAACTATTGTTGACTGCAGCTGTATTTTCTTCCATTGATTTTTAACCATTTTTAAATTTATCCTTTTATTTACATCTATGTTTTTACCATAGTCCAGATTATCATCATCTCCAATCTGAAAGAGCCTAACTGGTCTTTTTACATCTATTATTTATCTCCTTCCCCAAATTTATTGTTTACATTGAAGTTTGGGTGATTTGTATCAAAGTACATATCTGATTATTTCCCCTCATATTTAAGCTCCTTAAATTGCTTCCCATTTTCCTTATGGTAGAGATAAAAATGCCTAACAAGGCATCAATGTACCTGTATAGGACATCTATTAGTTCCCCCTCCCCCTTTGTCTCTCGCCATCTTTTAATATCTCCCTAGTTAGGTGGATTACTTATTGCTTAGCTCCATCTTCTATTCGTAGGAGGAGTGTAGGACCCAAACTCCCATGTCAGGGAACTCCAGTGATTGATTTAGAGTTGGATATTACATCCAAAGTATGAGTCAGTGACAGCCCTACTTTAGCAATAAATATGAATCCGAGAAGTAGGAAGACCTCTCTTCTTCTGAGATAACAGCTCCTAGGTCTGCTTGTAGGGCTGTTCTATTCTATGATGCGGAGAAAGCTGGTCTGAGAATGGAGCTAATATAAAGTAAAAATCATTCAAGAGATGAAAAGATACAGATTACTGGTAACATTTGTTTGAGCTGGAAGTCAGCGTTGGATTGTGGACTTGTCATTTTCATGAGTCAGAACTCTCCATTTTGATTTAGGCTAATTTATGTTGAATTAATATCATAACTAAAAGTTTCCCTCTTTTTTTTTGTTCTATAGTCTTATGTGTCATTCTCCCACTCACACCAAGTTTAGTCCTTCAAAGTTAGGCTTACACATTACTTCTTTGGGAAAGCACTTCCTCACCCTCCAAAAAGGCCAAGATATCCCTGTTGTTTGCTAATATCACATTCCATTTGAAATTGTGTATTTATTTATATATTTATGCGCATGATCACAATAACTGCTGTTCAGGGTGGCAGGGCCATAGGTGCATGACTTTCTGTTTCTCCCACATAACTCAACCCCTTAAGGGTAGCACTGATATTTGTTCTACCATATACTTGATGCCTTGCGCAGTGCTTGATCATAAATATTTATTGAACTAATAAACATAAAATAACTTGATTCCAGGTGCTGTGCTAAGTGTCTTACATTATATTATCACATATAAATCTTACAGCGATCTGGTGGCAAGTGCCCTGTGGTCCTTTTACAAATGTGGATTGTAAGGCATGAGTATGTCAAAAAATGCCATCAAATGTGTGTGTGTGTGTGTGTGTGTGTGTGTCTGTGTGATATTAAAATGAGATCTTGTTCCAAATGCAGTTTCTTTCCTCACACTACCTTCTAGGTACCTCCTAATGGACTATTTGCCTTTTTTCCTGCTTCAAAATGCTTATTTTGACTTCATTTTCTACAGCATTTTACTCCCTTCTATCTTATACTCAATCTGCTGGATCATTAAGTTTAACATATTACAGAAATATTTTAGCTTCACCCAGAACACACCCCTTTTACACCAGAAAACTTTCAAGATCAAGAAGAAAGACCAACTTTTTGAGCAATGATTCTGGTTTAGGAGCATAGAGATTCTCTACATTTTTTTATTTTGGTCATTGACTTTCCCATCTATTCCTAAAACCATTCATGAGTAGATGAGAGAGGAAAGAACAGAGAGATTGAGAGAACTGGGGAGAAGCCAGATATTTCTACTGTCATTGAACAAGTAGTCCTGAAGTCTCAAATGTTGCAAAGTCCTCCCCTATTCACAGCTCCTTCAGGACCCAGTGCTTTGGGATTCTGTTCTCAGGCACATTGCACTGATCTGACAACAATATGCACTAGCTGGCAAAAGTTCAAACCTAGTAAAGTGATTCTAGGCATTTCAGTGGAACCTGATAATCTCCCTGGTACATAGAACTCAGAACCATAGCAATTCATGTTTGAATTAAATTCCCAGGCTCAAAAGAGTCTTCAGATAAAGAAGAATTTTGGAGATTTTGGGATATGCCAAAGAAGCTTATAGAAGAGACTATTCAAGTAAACCAGACTTCAAATTCTTCATTACCTATTGCAGACAAAGATAAGGAGTTTCACTAGAGGGTAAATCAATGTACTGCTTCTTCCATTGAGACACTCTTACTATAAATAAAATGCTAGCTGAACCAAAGTGTGCATAATGACATACTTGGTGCTAGTATGGTATTATTTTGTTCTAAATAGATAACAAAGTTCCCTGACCAGCACCGGTCCCCAGTTGCATCTTGAGCGGCCATAGTCTTAAAAACCAGTGTGCTATCTTGACTATGTGCTATATTAGAAGTACTTGGGTGTCTTCACAGTCTACCAATTTCTAATTGATTTACTAAAGAGATTCTGATTTAATGAGTTTGGGGCTATGTCTAATATGCTTTAGCACTTTCCCAGGTGATTCTAATATGCAGTCAAGATCAAGAACCACTGGACTCACTTGTAAAAGGACCAGAAGATATGAATTCCATGATGCTAACCTTTGGCAAAGAACTTGGAGCTAAATACAGATGACATTGGGTAGAGATGTCTTTTGAAGGCTTCTTATGTCTTGGACCTTGTATTAGCCATTTAAGGAAAGAAACAGAATTGAATTCAGTTACTAGAAGATTAGTGATACATGTCAGGGGAAGGAACACCTACAGGCTATTTGAAACCTTAGGCTTCAAGAAATCTGAATTTAATAAGAGAATTGGTAGGTGAGATGCTACCCCAACAATAAGCAGAATGACACAGAAGAGGTGGTTGAAGAACAAAAATTATCATAATGGCCTCAATTTTCTTGCTCTTTTTTTCCTTCCTTCTCCACCACAGTTATCTAGGTAGGATGAACACTATCATTGACATATAAACAGGGAAAAGTGAGGATTTGGGGGACAAGGGCTATAAATATGGTGGTTTGTAGAGCAAGCAGAATCTGCCTTCCATTTAAAATACTATACTTAAGTTTAGAGATGAATCTGAAAATATATAGTTCAGAATTCATGAATGGGTAAAACAGATCTCCAATTGATTAGTCCATCCAGCACTCTAGCCATACAAGCTCACAAAACGCAAACCATTGTTTATCACCCACTAACTGAGGATGGAATTGAAAAACTTGGAAGTACTTGTCATGCAATTTTAATGGATTGACTTGGAGTCTTTGCTTAATATTATTAGTCCCTTTGATCCTGCATTCCAGAAAACCTTCTTTTGGAGGCCAAACTAATCTCCTTCACAGTCACTGCTAGGCTTAACAAAAGGAAGTATCATCCTACCCTTCTCAATTGCGTACACATCTATAGGCTTAGTAGGAGTATTTGTGTACATTAAACATATTAAAATAGGAAGCACAGCATAAAAGGAAATGTGTACACTTTAAGCACTGGTCCTTTAACTCACTAGTACTTTGGGTAAATCCATTGAATTCCTTGAATCTTGGTTTCCCTATACAGGAGGAGGATAATTATCTATATCTCTTTAGGATTGTTGTAATGATTAAATGTGAACTTAATTCTGCTTTTGAGAAGGCTGGATTTAGTAGAATAACAATAAAAAGGCAATTTTATATATTTTTTGGAAATTACCTTTTAAATCTGGTCTGCTAAAATTCCCTTTCAAGTTCCTCAATATTAATTCAAGGAAATTTTATAGCTATTCATACCACTTCTTGGCATTTAAAACAATCTCATCTTAACTCCAGTTTTATATCAAAACTTTAATTTCTCATGCAGTTTGTCTTCCCTGCTTTTATGAATCTGTCCTGCCCCTTTCCCCATTGCTCTGCTGCTTCTGAATTCTTCAGGATTGTCATGAGAAAAAGGAGGAATAGGAAAAAAGCTCTTACTTATTCACTGCTTAGTTAATAATCTTCTGGGTTTTCTGTGTTACAGATGCTCAAGTGCTGGTGCTTTTTTTATACAGTATATTGATGAGCTTTTCAGGGGACCCGAGAAACCAAACTAAACAAGAAAATTAATGGCATATGTAGCATATGCAAACCCCTGAATGCCTCCTGCCTAGATTTAAACAAAACCTGCAATAACAGGTTTCTACAGACCCTGGAAAAACATTTCGCTTCTCTTTCCAGAAAAAGTATTTGTGAAATAGTTCAGACATACAAATGTACACTTGCTTTCTCTTTGCTTGGTCCCTTCTCCATAACATATATATTGATATTCCTTTCTCTCTCTTTAGAAAAAGTATAGCAAAATACATAATATAAAATTTACCATTTCAACCAGTTTTAGGGGTACAGTTTAGTAGCTAGAAGTAAATTCACATTATTCTGTAACATCATTCATATCTAGAATTTTCTCATCTTTATTTTGTACTCATTAAACACTATCTTCTAGTTTTTCCTTTCTCCTAGCCTCTGGCAATCACCATTATATTTTCCATCTCTATGAAATTTGAATACTACCTGATATAAATAGACTCATATTGTATTTGTCCTTTTGTGTCTAGTAGATTTCACTTAACATAATGCCCTCAAGTTTCATCCATGTTATAACATGTTTCAGAATTTCCTTTCTTTATAAGTCAGAATAATATCAGGATATGTCTATACCACATTTTGCTTACTCATTCATCCATTGATGGATATGTGGGTTGTCTCCACCTTCTGACTATTTTAAGTACTATTACTATGAATATATATTATTTGTACACATTTTGTTTATTCATCAATGAAGATTTGGGTTGTTTTCACCTCCCTTGTTTCCTAAATGTCATTTTAGATGATAGTTCTTGCCATAGGTAACCTCAATTGCTGGAGATATTGGCAATGGGAGATTCTTCTTGCTTTGGTCCATTTCTTTCTTTACTTCTAGGTGGTAGAGACACATTGGGCAGTGAGTGGTTTGATCCTTATTCTTGGGAAACATTCGCCTTTAGGAAAAGTCACTGGTAAACCATGCTCTTCTCAGTTAACATGCTCTTCTCAGTTAACATGCTCTTCCCACCATCCCTCAGCTAGATCAACACTTGACCTGATTTTGGATTGTTACAACTGAAATATATAAATAAGGGGCTTTGAGAGCTGATTATTGTCCAGCAGGATAGGCCACACACAGCCACTGCAACTGTATCTTGGGGCATTGGTAGGAGCACTGTGGTGTAGATCACTATGGCCAGGCCTAACTTGCCTCCTCTCCTGATGAGGCAGTGCCTTGAGGGAGGAGAACAGGTGACAAGAGGGCATGGTGGAGCAAGGCCTGTGAGAAGAGGACTGTCTTCCTCCTGCCCATTTGTCAGAAAACCTTCAAGCTTGATGTCCCGCAGATAGATCTTAGCTAGTCTGCTGGTGCGGGTTACAGACCAGCCCCTTTTACCCCTCCCTGCACTTTCCTTATCTCTACCACTATAAATAAACTGTGCTGCATTTGCTTGATGGTCTTTTCTCCCATCAGGCGTTAGAACACCACCTGACCCCACCTATGAATCTCTTTGTCTTCCTTAATCTCCCACTGTGGTTTCTTTTTTTTTTTTAATATTATTTTATTGGTACATTTTAGGTATGCAATGTAATGACATTCATCATTGGAAATTTGCACCTTGACATAATCTCTCTTGGTTCTTATTTTTCCCCCTCCCCCTGCCCTCCCTTCAACCCCTCCATCCCTCCCTATTTACAAAGACTTTGTTTCCATTTTTTCATTTTCTCATATTAATTCCATTCCCTTCTTTACTTTCCCCTACCCCTCCCACTTCCCCTTCCCCTTTGCACCTTTTCTTCGTATTTCACATTATCTATTATATCTTTTGATCCTTATTTACACTCTCAGTTTCTCAAACCAGAGAAGCTATTCGGAACAGAGGTTAGGTAGAACTCTTGAAGACACTGGTGTAGGAAAAGATTTTATGAAAAAAACCTCAGTTGCCCATGAACTAGCACAAACAATCAACAAGTGGGATCTCTTCTTATTAAAAAGCTTCTGCACAGCAAGAGAAACCACCAGCAGTGTGAAGAGACAACCCATAATCTGGGAAAAAATCTTCATCTGCTGTTCCTCAGACAAAGGTCTACTATGCAGAATCTATGAAGTACTTAAGACCTCCCAAATTTAAAGACCCAATCCAAAAATGGGCATCTGAAATGAAAAGACGTTTCTCAGACAAAGAAGTAGAAATACCACTGTGGTTTCTTACTCTCTGAAGCCTTCAGTCACTCAGGCTGTGGCAGGGCATGGTGATCCTGTAGTAGCTATCCCTTGGCTTGAGCTGGCCCCTACCAGTAAATCTCATGCTTGCCTCCTTTTCTTTTCCTTTTCCTTTTCTTTCTTTCTTTTCTTCTTTATCTAGCCCAAGCAGGTTTTTCCACTTGCAATTACCCGTATTCCTTTCTCTCTCTTCTACAGCATGTTTTGTTCTCAAATTTGACCACTAAAGCATCACCAGTTTTGTGCAGTACCATTTAGCCAGCATACCTCGAGGCTCAAGCTAGACTTTTGAAATTCAGCTGACTGCTGTTCTCCACACTGGCTCCCATCTAAACCCTGAGTAACTTGAGTCTTTGGTCTTCAAAGCTAGCAGACATAGTACATTAACTCAGGCATTTATAGTGAAAAATAATCATGGATCTCAGATGGCGGTACCTAAAAGTATGGAGCAAAAGTCAAGAGACTTAATGCATGGTCAGCTTTCAAATATTGTAATTTCCCTTTTATTTTACCAGCAATTTAAGCCTCTGAAGCTCATTCCTTATCTAGAAAAGTAGAATATTCACAAAATAATTCATGCTTTAGTGACTGGACACATTTGACTCTAAAAGGTATCTAGAGATTTCATTCTATTTTCTGCTGGATGGATTTCATACTTCAACTACTTCTTTATTTGTTTCAGTTTCATCTTCCCCTCATCAATAGTTTAGTAGTTTAAGACCTTTTATTCCCTTTGTTAACTTTTTTAATTCCTAGGAAGGATATATCGAACAAAGACTTTCAGACTTGGCAGTTTGGAAACCTCCCTTGTTGGTGATTTGGCTCTGAGTCTCCCTCGGCCTTTTCTGTAAGTGGTGTATTGAGCCCCACTGCTAGCCTCTTCCTTCACTCTCCTCTGTTCTTTTGCAGTAAACAAACAGTCTCACATTGAATTGTGCATTTCTACTGGCCCTTAACATTCTCCTTTACTGGGCTAATTGTACCTATTAAGTCTGAAGGGATGAAGACCCACTTGTCAAAAATAATGATAATACTGCCATTTATTCAACACCCCTTGGTGCAAGATATTTTACATGAAGAGCTGTAAGCCCTTCTTATCACTGTTTATAGATGAGGAAACTGAGGCTCACAGAACAGGCTAGCTAAGAGCTTGGCCTAAAATCACTAAGCCAGAAACTAATAAGGCAAGATTTCAAACTCAGATCTTTAATTTAAAAAACACAGATATGACATGAAGTGTGATGGGCTAGGACTGGCCCTTTTGAAAAATACTTTAGAACCCCCCCTCCCCCCATATAGCTCAAGGAAGGGAGTGGTCACTCTCCATTACATAGGTGCATTCTGGAACTTACATATACTTTTTGCCTCCCACCATGTACCCAGACGAGGTACCTTGGAGCCACATGTACAGGCACTATTCATGGAGATGAATAGTGTGTCCAGCACATGCCATGCTATCCTACTGCATGCAGGTCCCTGGCAGTCTCTGTTGGTATTTTGTAAGAGTGATTCCTGCAATTGATTCAAATGGAAATTTAGACACCTCCCTGTTATAGAATAATTGATCACAGAAAAGAATTAAGTCGGATGAGTGACTTTGAGCTCTCACAATAGCAAGGTTAGAAAAAATTTCCCATTCTGTTTGGAAACACAGTTGAATACCTGTCAAAATTAAAAATGACTTACATTCATACCATTTGGGAGTCACGTGAGGTGACTAGAGAAGAAGCTTTGATTCATCATATATGATTGTGGGGCTTGCTATGGAAGCTGTCTAACACCCAGCCTTTCTAGAAAGTTTCTTAAAACTCTCTAATCAGTATCCAGTGGCTATGTTTTCTGCTTGTTTCCCCTGACCTTTTGGGTGATGAATATTTCCTCCTCAAAACTCCGTTTGGTTTCTGTGAAACTACAATATCTTAGAGTCTCCTTTATTATGACTTCTTTGTCCATACATTCCTTAAATGATGACATTTTCCAAGGTTCTGTCCTAGGCTCTGGGTGCTTCTTTGGATAGTGTATGGCTACCTGCCAGAGCCTGGAAAGTACTTGCCTGTGATTAGCCTGGCCTCCTGCTCCTAAAGTCCTCTATGTCTGACCTTCACCTATTCTGGAATTCTTTTGTGGCTCTTCTCTCTGTCTAGCTGGATATTTATTATTCTGCTGGTCATTCTCATTCTAGTCTCATTCGGTCAGCACTGGTTTTCTGGTACCTTTTCCTAGGATAAGTAGTATTATCTTCTTCCTAATGCCCTGGACTTCATCCCAGAGCCTGCAGATTGGTTTCTCCCAGTGTGTGCCTTTGTTTAGCTCCAGGTCATTGTTTCTCTCCCAACCATGCCTGAGAGGACATTTTCTCTTAGATGCTAAATTCTTCTTTGAGATTGTGGTCCCTATAATACCCAGCAGATTTTCTTTAAATAAATATTTTTAATTATAATTATACATAGTTATGGGGTATACAGTGATGTCATACAGTGTGAAATGATTGAATCAAGCTAACATTTCCACCTCATTAAATACTTATCACTTATTACTATCTAACTAAACTATTGGATTGGACCCTTTGATCAATATCTCCCTATGCCTCTCATTTCCTAGCCTCTAGTAATCGCTGTTCTAGTTTCTGTTTCAATTAACAGAACTGTTTTAGATTCCACATAATGGTGAAAATATGTGGTTTTGTCTTTCTGCCTAGCATGATGCCTTACAAATAGATTTTCCAGAAATAGTTCAATTTAATTTGACAAATACTTAGCAAATTGAATTGAAATTAGCATTTGCTGCATTAAAATAACACTAGGTAAAGGGTATAGAAGATTCTAGAAAGAAGGAGAAAAGAGAGGAAAATTTACTATATTGATAAGACACTGCCACTTAAACATTTGTGGTAGTTTATTTGCTCATTTATTATGGAAAAATTTTTGCATGTGTATTTACTATATGAGGGTGTGAGGATTAAGAAAAATAATGTCACAGTTCTTTGAAACAGTGTTAGTTTTTCCTCATTCATAAAATTTGTCTTTAAGCCTTAAAATATGTATGATTAAAAAATTAAATCATCTTTAAAAGGTCTCACAATAACAGTTCACCCTTTCTTTCTTTTCTTTTTTAGGGGTCCTCTGGGTAAGTCAGGGATTGACATTTTAATACCACACAATACAGCAATTAGTCTAGTAATTTTTCTTGTCATTATTCTATCGAGTAAATGATAGTTTCCCATCATTATCTACATGACCATAGGACAGAAAATTGACTTATTTCCTGTTCTTATACAGCCCCATCCAGAACTGGACTGAGACATATACCTAGATGTGTTGACTAGAATGTATACCTAGCTAGGCTGATAATTTGACACCTTCAAACTATATTCCCTAAATACTTAATGGAGGTGAGGATAAACTGATTTTCTATTAATGAGTATTTTGTCATTCAATACAGTCACTTATTAAATCATTCCTGCTGGCAGAATCTGAGTCAATATTGTGAAAACGATTCTACAAAACAACTTCTATACTTTTGTTCTCTTCAATTCCCCTTTGTGATTTCCTGATGCAGAAGTGCCTTCTTTGGAGACATATTAAATTAGGATCTGAAATATATGTAAGAATAAACCTTTGTTTTTTGGTAAATAGTTCTATGTCAGCATGGGGCCATTTTTCAATTTTGCTGACTTTGAGGGTTGACCTCAGGTAACTGTCAGTCTCTGGTTTGAAGTTGTAGCTGCTCTCTGAAACTTGAAAAAATTTTCAGCAGAGATATCTATTCTTCAGTGAGGAATATAATTTTTAAAACTTTATTCAAGAACACTGCCTAGATTAGTGGCAGCAGAACCAATTTACATTTCCTTGCTTATGTGGGATGTGATGTGTGGAAGCCTTAATTAACTGGCCTCATATTTTCAATATATTTCAATGGTGTTTTTGGAATGGTGGAGCAGCAACCTGACTTTGGATCTTGCTATAACTTGGGGTTCATTTCTGCATTAATACCTACTTTTGGCTTGGCATTCTTTTCCTTTTTTCTCATACTTTGCCTTTTCCTCTCTATAATCCATACCTCTTTAACCTTTTAGATATTTTAGCAATTCTGTCATAAGGTCCCTAGAAGTACTCTTCTACAGTAAGTCTTTTTAACAATCTCTGTCCAGACCCTGATTTAAAGTTGCTCCCCTCTCCCATCTCACAGCTACTTCTGAGACCCTCCTTGGGGCCAGGACTAATTGAATCAGGTGAAAGATCATGGTTACCTAATTCAGTGGTAGCAATACATAGGTTGCCAGAACCAGTATGATTCACTCTTGGGGGGACATTGGCTTTGAATCTATTTGACTCTGAGCCAGTTGGATTATGGATTTCCACTCATGGAAGACTAGGTAGGGTCAAGACTGGTGTGTACAAGTAGGGACACATGCAAGCAGATGAAGCCAGTACAGAAGAGTAGAAAAAGAATCAGAGAGAAGAGCGGGGAGAAGATATGCAATTCCTGAGAACATGGTGAACTATCTGATTTTCAAATTTCAGTGTTCTTATTTAGCCCAGAAACTCTTTTTTCTTTGTCTTTAGATGGTCCTGAGAAGTATTACCCTTAAGATAGCTCTTCTTTTTACTTATGTTACCTTGAGGAAATTTCTGTTTTTTCCAACAAAATAGCCTTTCATCACAGCTCCTTTCTTCTTTCTGCCACCTTGACTTCTGGGGCTCGGCCTTTCTTCTCCTTATCACCTGTTCTGTCAGAGGCAGCATTCTCACACTCTGGAATAGTGTTGGTGATGAAGAGACTCTAGTTTACCTTATAAATTAAACACCAAATGCTTAACAAACAACCCCAAAATGTCAGTATCTTAATCCAGGAAATGTGTATTTCTCACTCACCTAAAACTGATGAGGGTTGGGGACCCCTCCTCTATCTTGGAATTATGTTATTTGGAAAAAGTGATTTTTTTTATGGTTGCCAACCAAGAAAAGAAACGAAGGCAGAATGACTCAACTACATTAGGTTGCAACTGATATGTCATGGTCACTTCTGCCCACAGCTCATTGGCCAGCCTTCAGCACGTGGTTTCTACTTAACTCTATAGAAGTCTGGTAAATAGAATTATGCAGGAGAACACTCGACTGGTGGATTATAAGTCATTTATGCTGTACCCTTACTTCCCTACTGGGTCCAGTGGCTTAGTTGGATGTTTGAATAATTACCCACGGACCATTGGCTTGGAGGGAAAGCCTGTGTTATTTCAATGAACTTCAGGCATTGTAGCTGTTTGAGGGGTCACACAGGGAAGCCAGTGAGTCCTAGCAGGTAAAATCAGAGTTTCAGGCAACAGTGTCACAGGCCAAACTAATGAAATGTCTTCATCGGACCTAGGGAAAGCTATGTTTAGACTCTCCAGATGACCTTTAATTGCCAATTTCATCCTCACATTTGTTAAAAGAGAAAATTATGACAAGCCCAATTTGGCAGGTCTTAACTGGCTTCTATTTGCAATTCTACGATAGGTAGCAGTCTCAATCGAAAATGGTTCAGGAATGCCCACTCTATTGCATAGGTAGGTTATATTTACAGCCAGAGAAACCTAAATGACATACAGAAAGTGGAAGTGAGGTGCAGAGATAGCTCCACTGGCTAAAGCTTGGCATTTGCCTTATTTGAAACTGATTTGCTTAGTTGGCTGGCTGTGGGTGGCTGATGCTCAGCTTCTATAATTCGGGAAGACTCAGCTACTTGTTACAAGAGTAAGTTATAGTCCATTTTTACATCAAGTTAGGTTACAGTTCATTATCTATGGAGAGACAGGCAAAAGTTAAACTACATATGAAGGCAGCTTTAGACTAAGCATAATTATATAAACTTTGCAGAGGTTATGTTGTAAAGGACTGGCTATGAAGGCACAGGCTACATAAACCTTGCAGAGGTTGTATAGTAAAGGACTGGCTATGAAGATATAGGCCTTTTAAAGAGGTTAAATAGAACTTATGCTTTGAAATGGTTACGGATCAGAAGCATAGTGTGGCAATTGATTATGAATGTAGGTTCTTGTTTCAGGATTAAAATGTTAGCTCTGCTATTTGCTAGCTATGTTACTTTAGACATAAGTTATTTATCCTCTAGCATCTCAGTTTTCTCCTTTGTAAAATAAGAATAACTATTGTTTACCTCTTAGATTTTTTCTGAGGATTAAATGGGCTTATATATGCAAAATGCTTAGAATAATGCCTGACACATGACACATGTAATACATTATTATTATTGTTATTACTTAAAGCAGGTATGCTGGGAGATTACAATTTTTCTACTTCCAACATATAGGGAAATTCCATAAGCATTTCACTCAAATCTACATTATGATCATGTAAGATCAGCATCTTTTTTGAGTTAACTGAAAATGTCACTCATCCACTTTCACTATTGTCCTCACAATCTAGGCTACAGTCTGATTGAATCCTTTTTATTTCAATCAACAAATCCTGCCTGCACATGCTGCCTTTTCTCCCATTACTATGGAAGAAGGAATTTTACTCCTGTCTAGCATCTACTTCTCTTCTCTTGTGTTAGATCCCATCCCTTGTCATTTCCCAAGGACTTTATTTCTTCAACTATCCCTTCTCCTAGACCATTAATTTCCCTTGACAATTTTCCCTAGCTACTTTCCTACCAGCAAGAAAATAGTTTTTGGTACTTCCTGTCTTAAAAACATTTTTTCTAGATCAAATATTCCCTTCTTGCTACTATTTCATTTCTATACCCTTTGTTATTGCAAAAATTCTTACCAAATTGTCTAGTCATTGTATCCACTTCTTTCCCTCCCATTTTTTTCCAATCTAGTCAAGCTTTTGTCTCCACCATGTCACACAATTCCAAAGGTCACCAAAGACCTTCATGTTGATAAATCTAATGGTCAATTTTCTTGTGATTCAGTTGATAAATTCCCTTCTTCAGAAGCACGTTCTTCACTTACTTTTTAGGGCATTATATCTTTCAGTTTTCATTGCAAATGACTGGTCCTGGCTTCTCAGATGCCTTTATGGTAGGAGTGGGCAAGGTTTGAGTCATCAGGTACTTTCCTTATTTGCTCTTACTTGTTAGGTGAGAGCATCCAGGCTCATTTCTCTAAATATTTTTTTAGTTTGATGGCTTCAAAATTTGTACTTCTAGCCTTGACTTTCTTGCTGAATTCCAAATTTATGTAACCAAATAAAAAGTATTTGAATTTTGGATGTCAAACCAACATTTCTAATCTAACACAGCTAAGACTCAATTTGGGATTACCATTTTTCCTCCCCCTATTCCTGGTCCTGTTTCTCCTTCAGTGTTTAGCTCAGTAAAATGATCTTCCCCTTTACTCAGTTGTTTAGGTTACAATTCTTGATGTCATTATACTTATGATGCTCTCAAACAGTATGTCACTTTCAATTCATCAGTAAGTCTTGGCACTTGCACCTTCAAAATAATCCTGAATGTCACCTCCAGTGTGACCACATTAATCCAAGCCTCCATCACCTCTGTTGTGTGATGCTGCAATTGCTTCAGACTCTGTTTTCATAAGAATAAAAAAGCAATTCATATGAATGCTTCACACCTCACATTCTTTATTTTTTTCACACAACAAACAAAGGTATCTCGTACCAGTACCTATGGAACCCTAACTATCTATGTCCAGGCTACTTTTCTCATCTCCATATCAACCCAATGGTCTGCTTGCTAATTTTTTTAAAAACACCAAGCGTGCTACTATTTCACAACGGTACTCTCTGTTCCCTCATCCTGGAATATTCTTCATACAGATTTTTTTTTTAATGTGGAAGTGCCATGCATTTCATTTTCATAAGTTACCAGGCCAATTCATATGTTACCCCTTCACTTGTTTAAAGTGTGTTTTTCAGATGTCACTTTCTCAGAGTTGCCTCACATGATGATTTTATCTGAGATATCTGTCTCCATTTTCTCCTTCCTCTACTCTGCTTTATTTTGTAACCACAGCACTTATCAAATATTTATGTATTATTTATCTCTCCTATGTGCTCATAGCTACTATCCATATGGGTAGAAAATTTGTCTGGTTTTCTCACTGCTGCATGACTGATTTTCATAGTGTCATCTCTTCCTGGAAATTTCCTTCCTCTAATTGTTCTAACTCCTCATTCTTTATGTCTCTATTTATTTTTCATCTCCTTTGGGAAATCTTCTCTAAGACAGAGCTGGGCACTGTTTTCTATGGACTCATTAAACACCCTCCACCATCCTTATCACAATACTCACTACACTGTACAGCAATTTTCTGTCTGTCCAGACAGGCATCCCCCAAGCCAGGTTTCTGACGCATGGTTGTGCTCAACTTTGAGCCATTCCCCCAACAAGAGGAGATGAGAAGAGTTCCATCTCTCTGCTACTGGAAGGAGAAGTTGTCCTCCCCTTGCCATGGGACAGGAAGAGCTCCCTGCACATCTTTCTTCTGGTGTAGCCACAGAGCACTACTGCAGGGTCTCCCTGACAGGGCTTGGCTTTCCAGCCCCTGGAAGAGCATGGCTTTGCTTGCCTTTCTTCAGCAGCCATCATGAAAGAGCCTGCAAAATGGAACACAGAAGAAAATCCAGTGCTATGTGTGAATGGAAGAAAGAGCTGCCTGGATAACAACCCTCCAGCTACCATAATGACTTGGATTAGAACAGAAGGACATGCCATTTTTTAGTGAGGCAAATTTTCTATTATCCTCAAGACTGAGCATGAAACATTCATTATAACACATCCTTATTGATTCAACTGATGAAAATCTATTGGTATCAATAACACAAAACTCTAAGGCACTAGGGTTAACAGTTGATCATGAACACAACATGTCTCAGAATATTTTTATGCAGTAGCTCTATGTATTTCATTGCCATTAATTACCAACCCAGCAAGTAGATAGTTTGGGCATTGTAGATAATTTGGGCATTGTAACATCAAGCCATGAAACAATTTTTATTTGGTACTTATATGATTATCCAGAGGAAATAGTTTAATTGGTTGTAACTAATAGAGCTTAATTTGAGGAAAGATAGAAAAATCTGTTTGAAAAGGCTAAGTCACTGATGATAGGCATAGAACTGAGGCTTCAAATGGTTTAAATGTGGTCATGAAATAATAAAGTAATTTGGGGACATTTTTCATTTTTAGTCTTGGGAAGTTTCAAAAACACAGCCTCCTTTGTTTTTATAGGATGCCAAATTCAGTTCTAGTCTGTCAATAGATTATTTTGATAAGGCAGAAAGAAAAAGAGCTTTTTATTGTGGATTGTACAGTGCGGTCATATGATTGTTGTGAGAAATGTCATTTCTTTGGTTCTTATTCAATAAGAGATTATTGTTAACTTCTAGCAAGACTAATCCTACCAAGTTATATAATGTCAAAATACATCATTTTAAAAATGCATGGCACAAAAATTATAAAATTTCTGGAAAATTTTAAAGGGAAAAAAATCTAAACTCAATGACGTCTAAACAACTGCTTATTTTGCTGTACTATATCCTGGTTCTTTTTGTGCCTATATAATCTATGACTATAAATTTTGAATATCATATGTGATTAGAATACATTTATAAAAATTTCTTTTTTATCATAAAAATTTTGTTTTGATAGTTTTATAATGGCTGTATAATAATTTCACACAGCTCTATTATTGTCAGATCCATTTTCTGAGGTAGAAATATATATTCCCCCATGTTTCTCATATATTTTACTTTTTTAGATATTCCTAGGAATAAATTTCTGGGTCAAATTATATGAACTTAAAAATATCTCTTAGAATAAAGTACAAAATTGCATTTTAAGCAATCTCCACACTGATTTACACAGTGATTGCACCAATCTACACTCCCACCAACAGTGGAGAAGGGTTCCTTTTCCCTCCAGCCCCATCAGCATATCATTGGTTGATTTCTTGATAATAACCATTCTTTCTGGAGTGAGATAGAATCTCAGCATTGTTTTAATCTGCATTTCTCAAATGACCAGTGATACTGAACATTTTTTCATATATTTACTTGCTGTTTGTACTTCTTCAGCTGAGAAGTGTCTATTCATTTCAGATGTGCATTTCTGGATTGGGTCTTTAAATTTGATTTTTTTGAAAGCAAAACATTTATTGGTACATTTTAGATATACATAATGATAACACTAATCATAGGGAATTTGTACCTGTACATGATATATCCTGCCTCTTTTTTTTTTCCATTACCCCCCTCCCCACAATCCCCTCTTCCCTTGACCCAGCTATTCCACTTCTTGTTATCTTCCAGAGATAATTAAAAGCATCACACCACAGCAATATATGCTTATCCATGTTGGTAGCGACACAGTGTGTAATAGCTAAATCTTGGAAACAGTCCAAATGCCCATCAACTGATGAATGAATAAAGATGTGGGATATATATATATAT
>NW_004624784.1:4644719-4658804 GCF_000247695.1 Heterocephalus glaber | reverse complement strand
ATATATATATAATGGAGTACTGCTCTGCCACAAAGAAGGATAAGCTTGAGACGTTTCTAGCTAAATGGTTGTACCTTGAGACCATACTCTTAAGTGAAACAAATCAGATACAATGTTTAAATACTGCATTGTTTCTCTGGTGTAAGAAACCAAAAATGGAAATAAGAATCAAAATATATAATAGATATTGGGAAATGGGAAGAAAATGTTCAAATGAGAAGGGGAACAAAGAAGAGGGAGGGAAGAAAGGAAAGAAAGGACATGAAAAAAGTGAAAATGGAAAAAATAGAAACAAATCTTTTGTAAATAAGGAGGGGAAGAGGGCCAGGGATTTAACTCAGTGGTGCTACTGCCTGCCTCACAAGTGCAAGGTTCCAAGTTCGATCCCTGGTACAAAAATAAAAAAAATAAAAAAAATAAAGGAGGGAGAGGAGTCAAAAGAAGGGGAGGGGAATAGGTAAAAAAGAAAAAGCAAGATATATCACGTAGGGCACAAATTTCCTATGATGAATATTACCATTATGAGTATTTAAAATGTACGAATAAATGTTTTGCATCAAATTTTTTTAAAACATTACTTTTTAAGAAGATTGAAAATATTTAAATTGCCTGAATCAATGTGACAGTAATAGTTATAAAGTACTTTGATGCAGGGTTAGAGATTTTTCACTAAAAATATTTGTTCATGTTGCATGTGAAAAATACCCCATTTCTCTTTGTATTTTAGTAGCTTCTGAGTATTTCCCTAAATATTTGTTCAGTAATTATGTTTACTTTTGTGTGGTGTTTTATCCTATTCTTTATTTATCCTTTGGGTCTAGACACCTTTCTTATTAATTTCTATGCACATTCATGTTTTCTGCAAACCTTTTCATATTCTTGTCTTTTAGCTATATTACTCATCATTGTACTGGGGCTTTAAATGTTTATCTAATTGAATTGGTTGATTATTTCTTATTTACAAGTTTTCATTCCTCTGAAGATGGATATAATTTTTGCAATCCTATGTTCTGTTGGTTTTTTAAATTATAATTTCATATTTACTTCTTTAATCATATGGAATTTATTCTGGAAAAGGACTGAAATGATTCTTTTACATTATGCACTTTTATTCTTACATCAATTATTAAATAACACAAGATCATTCTAAATGCCCTGTTGGCAGTGTTATAATTTGGAAGCTCATTCAAAATATATTGTTGAGTCAGGTAGCATTCAGGTAAAAGAAAATGAATAATGAATATAGTGCCATTTTGGGAGAAAGAAGCTGAAAATTTAGGCAAGGAATGAGGGGAAGGAACAGCTTATAAATAACAACATTGTAGTGTATTACATTGACCACTGAGTCATCATCTTAGGACACTGAAGTTGGTTTTCTTCTCTTTCTTACTTTCTTCTCTTTCCCTGCTTGTCCCAATCATTTGTCTGCTTTGTTTGCTCTCTTGCTCTTGGAGCTGTCTGGGTTGTTTTCTCTTTCTTGTCCTCTCTTCTTTACCTTCGTTCTCACTTTTCTCCTCTCCCAATTTACTCTCTTCTCTCTCTTTCACTGTTTCTTCTTTCTTCCTCTAATACTCTTCCACCTATCTCTCTTCTACCCATAACTCCTCCAGAAAAAAGAAATTACCTACCCCTGGAGACATGAATTTCTAAGTCAAATTAATATATTAATCAAAGCAAGAGTTTAGTGACTAAGCAGACTTGAATTTAAATCTTGGCCATGTCACTGCTGGCTGCATCAATAAATTGCAGGCAGTTCTCACCTGGCACAGTTGTGATATGTAGGAATTTCAGTTATCACAATTTAGATAAGTAATTAAACTCCCAACAGTATGGATCAATTTCCAGTTACCATGCATGTTAATTGTGAAGATTCATAAAGTACAAACTTCACTACCAGTTCCTTAGTCCACAAATCACTATGTAAACAAGGATGGGTGTCCTGATCAGTGACCAAGCATGTCACTTCTTTCAAAGTCTGATGGTGATTGCCCACTGTGTGTTACTCAGTCCAGGCTGAGACAGAAAAGTATGTAGCTGTGTTGCCTTTTTGTTTCTCAATGATAAATCCAAGTGACATGTTATGAAACTGGGTAATCAAAAGAAAAAACATGAAAGTACAGCAAAGAAACTAAAGAGATACTTCTGGAGATGAAATTCACATTGAACATAACTGAAGTTAGAGAAGGAAAAGCTGACCATTCAAATGTTGACACTGTCACTATTTGATTGAGACTCCTAATATGTGGCCTGAGAGTTCATGAAAGCAAACTGATGGACATTAAATGAAGAAAGTGGTTGGGACAAAGATTATAATGTCACAGAGGAAGTGATGCCAACAATAAATTTCACATTAAAAAACTCTTTGAGACAATTTTCATTACAAAAGCAAGGGATGAAATGTTGAAAGTTCATGCAAACATAGAAAAGACTATGGCAACTTACAAAGTATAGAAAAGATTCTTGCACCATACCGTAAGTTATGTGACATGAATGCAGTCACTGTTCAAACTACTATTGGGTAAGTTGTTTTTTGATTAGGCTAGTAGAAATAAACCAATTTAATTATCTTAAATTACAGTATATTCAATAAATATTAGTTTTACTGTTGTCATTTCCTTATACACTTATAACAGATAGTTATAAAATTTTAATGTTTTGTGAAGGTCACAGAGCAATACTAAAGTTTTTCATTGATTATTAATATTGCTTTGCAGGGTTTCAGCTTGCATGGCTATTTTTATAGCTCATATTACTGTGCAAAGCAAGAACTATTTTTAACTTTTCTCAGCTTTAATTTTAATGGTGGTTAAACTTAATTATGTCAACTTGATTGGCTTGGGAGTCACCTAGGAGATTAGCAAAGCACACTTCTGGGTGTATCTGGGTTGGTCTTGAAGCTGTGACCTTGTGTATTATGCATGTATCAGTGGCCCCCAATATTTTTGGCACAAAAGCTCAGTTTTGGGGAAGATAATTTTCCACAGGATGGGAGGGAAGGGAAGATGGTTTGGGCATGATTCAAAGGAGCAGGGAACTAGATAATTATTTGCCTGTACAGTTCACTGTAGGGTTTGAGCTCCTGTGAGAATCTTACCCCACTGCTGATCTGACAGCAAGTGGAGCTCAGGCAATCATGTGAGCAATGGAAAGTGACTGTAAATACAGAGCAATTTTCATTCACTTGCTCACTGCTCACCGCTTGCTGTGCAGACCAGTACTGGTCTGTGGCCAGGAGTTGGGGATCTCTGCTATATATGATCCCTGGTCCCTTCTTCTCTGGCTCTATTCTCCTGCTCTGCTTGCCAGTCACCAAGAACTAAGCATCTTTGCTCCACCTTACTTTTGTGCCATGTTTCTACCTTGCAGCCAACCAACCATAAAATAAGTCCCCTGAAACTGTAAGCCCAATAAAACCTCTCCTCTTTTTAGTTGTGGGTATTGGGTGTTGTGTCTCAGCAAAGAAAGAACTGACTCTACATTTTTTTCTGTGAGATTAATAACTTATAGAATAATTTTGAACATTAAATAAGCTAATGTGGAGAAAATGCCTAGAGCAGCTGGAACTCATTTAACTTTATTTTTCTTTTTATTAGTATATGATTGAAATACATAATAAAAATGTTCATCATGGGTACTGGCAGATGTACATATTGCATCTTGATCCTTTTTACTTTCCCTTTCTCTCCCCTTCCTCGTAAAAGTAGCTACTATTAATATTAATGGCATTACCTCAACCACCAAGCAAAGCAATATAACATAATTTAAAAATTTTGGATTAATAAAACTCTTACTGGTTAAGCCAAATGGCTAGTACAAAGTATGAAAATTAAATAAGAAAACATATAGTAAATTAGTAAAAAAAGTAAATATTTTGCTAACCACTAGGAAATTATACCCCAAATATGTCTCATTCCAAATGAAATCTTGCTTAGAGAATCAAATGTGAAAACTCACTTTTTTTTCCATTAAGTTTATTGGTACATTTTGGGTATACAATACAGTTACATTCATCATTGGGATCTTGTATCTTTACATGATGTATCTTGGTTCTTATTTTTTCCTCATTCCCCTGCCCTCCCTTAAAACTCACTTTCTTCACTATATTGATTCTTCCTAACCAGGAACAAGGGATATATTTCCATTTTCTTATATTCTCTTCGGTCTCCTTCTTCAGAGTGCTGTAGTTTTCAGTGTAGAGGTCTTTTGCTTTCTTTGTTAGGTTGATTCCTAGATATTTCATTTTTTTAGATGCTATTGTAAAAGGAATTATTTCCCAATTTCTCTCTCAATGAGTCTGCTATTTGCGTATAAGGAGGCTATTGTCTTTTGAGTGTTGACTTTATATCCAGCTACCCTACTGAATCTGTCAATTAGGTCTAGAAGGCTTTTGACCGAGTTTTTTGGGTCTTCTATATAAAGTATCATATCATCAGCAAATAATGACAGTTGCATTTCTTCCTTTCCTATCTTTATTCCTCTCTCTATATATGTGCACCTATGTTTATAGTGGCACAATTTGTAATAGCTAAGGATTGGAAACAGCCCAAGTGCTCATCAACTGGAAACTGGATAAAGAAAATGTGTTTTTTTTTTTTTTTATAAAATGGAGTACTACTCAGCCGTAAAGAATGAGAAACTAGAAACTATCATTTATAGCTAAATGGATGCATATTGAGGCCATACTCTTAAGTGAAATAAATAGGACACACATGTGTAAATACTGAATAGTATCTCTAGTGTGAGAAACTGAAAGTGTAAATAAGGATGAAAATGATTAAAACAAATAATTGATAATTTGAAATAGGAAAAGGTCCAAAGGTGGAGAGGTGGCAGGAGGGGAAGGGGAAAGGGAAGAAAGGAAAGGAAAAATTATGAGAAAGAAAAAAAAAAAACAAAGTCTATGTAAATAGGGAAGGGTGGTGGGGGTGAAGGGCCTCTAGGTAATGGGGGAAAAATAAGAACTAAGATACATCATGTTCAGGTACAAACACCCAATGATAAATGTAAATGTATTTTATTCCTAAAATGTACCAATTAATATATAAATTAAAAAAAACTCACTTTCTTTTTTTTTTTTTTGTGCTGGGGATTGAACTTGGGAACCACTGAGCTAAATCCCCTGCTCTAAAATTCACTTCTTTAAATCCACTTGAAGAAGAAAGGATAAAGTGACCTCAGACTCTAATTTCAGGAAGTTCAAATCTCTTTTTTTCCAATTCTACTATTTCATTTCTGTGTACTTTTTGAACTGAGAAATACACCAGTAGAGAGGAGAGCATAGTCATTATTAGAAGAGTGGGGAGTGGTGGTGGGTGGAATTTAATCAAATGGTTCTCCACAGTGTTTCTACAGAAGCTCATAATTATTCTCTGGTTGAATTGTACTTACCTATTTATAAAAACAGGGTTTAATGAATACAAGGGAGAAGGAAGTTCATTAAAATCTACATCACTTTGGTCACTGTTTTCAGACATTTTCCTCCTTGCATCTTTCATAACAAAGTAAATCTACTTAATTTTTAATACTTTCTCTAATCTGCAACCAATCCTTTAAAAAAGAAGCAGTGTAGTCATGACAAAAGCAGGGAATATATAGAGGGTCATAGTCTCAACTTAGATTAAAATTGAGCAGTTCCTTCTTGTGTATGAATTAAGTTCAAATTCCTCTCTTTTTTGGAACCACCTTTCTATCTAACCACATCTCATAGTCTACTCCTATATTTTATCCACATTAATCTCCTGTCTTTGAAACATACAATGTCCATTTTAGACATAGTGCCCTTCCTTACCCTTACCTTCTCCTTGTCTCAAGTGGCCCACCTCTCTTAGCTGCCTCACCTATCTTTCAAGTCCAGCTCAGGTCCCACATCCTCAGGGTGCTTTTCCTGCTCAGTGTGGATGTTCTCTGATCTACGACACCAGTGTCCACCAACCCTGAGAACAAGGTTTTGTTCTATTACTCTACTGCTGTTTGAGTTCCTGGATGGCTGACACTCTACTGTACATTTACATTTAGTTCACTGCTAGTTATAAACATAATTTGCTACTGTAGCTCTTAGGGGCAAAGATAATGTCTTGTTCAGTTCTGTATTCTATAGTTTCCCATACATAGTAGAAGCTCAAGAAATAATTGTTAAATAAGTGAAGAAATTAACATAATTTAGCATTTTTAAGAAATATTGTTCCATCTGATTTTTTCTTTTCCCTATGGGAAAGCACATCTGTCCTACTCGTTCTAAGAAAATCAATCACATGCCTCCACTCACAGTCTTTCTGTGAGACAAAGCTTTCAAGGGGATATATTAACAAGAAACTGGGGGACAATTACCTGAAATATCACCACCCCTTTTTGTGGCTCCACAGGGAACTGGTGTTCTCTTTAGGCAGATTTATTTGAGCTCCGAATCACAATATATGCCAAATAAATGGCTGATTTTAAATTTTTGTTTTAAATTACTTTATGATATTGCATAGTGAACTGAAATGTGAAATGTAATCAAACATTTTTTGTTCTATGTAATAAAAATAAGTAGCTGAAATATATTTTTCTCTGAATTAACTATTTTCATATCCTATAGAAATAGCAGAAGCACTCTCCAATCAGCTAATTCAAGATGATGTTACCATTCTAAAATTGCAGAGACAAAATGAACAGAATCAGGAAACCTAAGTTAAGAATGCCCAAGATAAGTGTTTTTCTCTGTAAGTGGATATGTATTATATATACATACATATATATTTGTATTGTATATTTATATATGTGATAGATATAGATATATAAAATGTGCCCATTAACATAATTTTCTCTACAATTTCTCTTGAAAATACTACGTACATTGATATAAGTAAAAACAAATTATAGGGAAACTTTAAACTTCTTAAGTATCTGTGATGTCAAGAAAGAGTAGTAGTAGTAAATCTTAGTCTAAGATTTTATAGTTCAAAAAGAGGTCCCCAAGGGATCCATGGTTGTGGTCAAATGGTCACAGAAGAACAGATAGAAAGTATCTCCAGCCATGTTCCATCTTTTAATCTTTATTTCCTTAATAATTTTAAACTGACATCAACTAAGGCTTTTCAAAGTTTTCCCGAGTTAAATTTATCTCTATTAGTGATACTGCATTTGATAGGCCAATAAAGCAAAACCACAATCACAACCAATCTTATCATAAACTCTGTTTTGTACTAAAATATTTTCAATGTGTCAGTGAGTTGAACCCATTTAAATTATGGCCTCCTGCCACTTCACACACATGCCAACCACGCCTCACTCATCTAGCTCACAGTGATTACCCCAGGTGCTTTGTTTAGTCTTTGTCATGGGTATTGCCTCACTATGCACGAATGCCCACCACATGCTGGCCACAGAATGAAGCTTGTGGTAGAAACTGAAGGAGAAGATATCTTTTTCCATGCTTAATCACAACAGAACACAGGGAACAGATCACACTAAAATAGTCCATTTTGATTTTTTAAAAAGATCCAGTCTTTGTTTTCACACATTGGTAGTCTGTGGATATGAGTGTATAAGTTTCAAAAAGACATTGATAGGGCTGGGGATTTAGCTCAGTGATTCTTCTGCCTGCCTTGCAAGCACAAGGTCCCTAGTTCTATCCCCAGTACCAGAAAAAAAAAAAAAAAAGACATTGATAATATTCTAAGACACTGATAGAGCAGACTTACATATACTGAAAATGTCTTTTTTCTTTCTTCAAGCACTTGGAAAAAGCTTCTCTGATTTATGGGGCCATTCCAGGTCATGTTCCAACAGAACACAGATGTGCGAGGTTTTACACTGTTAGACAATCTCTGGAGCATGTTTCATGAAGACAGGGCCAAGCTGCTTGGCCGTTCAAAATATCAATCACCCTTGCTATGACCACACTCACGTAGGATTAAAACTGGAAGCTGAAACATTCCCAGCATTACTTGAGCTCTCACTTGGCATGAATCCCTACTTACACAAAGGAAATCCATCAGCACTGGCGCTGATTCGTATTCACTTGGTGCATTGCAGTTCTGAGTGAGGCAACAGCAGCAGGGAAGTGCTTATAACGCTTTTTCTAAAGACTGATTATAATGTAAGCATGGAACTGAATATATTTACAGAGCATAAAAAATAACAGCAATAAACTTTCTAATTACACAGAACACTAATACATTGGTTACAGAAAACTGTAAAGAATGGTTGAGTTGTTCTTTGTAGAACAACTGCACAGAAAGAGAATATTCACAGAACACAATGTTAGAACCGTTAGGGAGCTCTGGAGAAGGAGTCCCCATTTGGAGTGAATAAATTTCTGATGCCTGGGAAGCCATCTTGGGATGGAAATATATGCCTAGATGTAGAAATCTGGTAACATGCCAGGCCTAAGAGCCACATGCCAATTCCAAGGCAGAAAAGAGACATAGTTTTCAACCTGTTTTCAGAAGCAACAGTGTTTCCTGTCACCTTTGAAGATGTATAGCCAAAGTATAATGAATAAAATTTACTTTTGATAGAGCTAATGATATGTGCAGTTTAGATATGTAAAAAATATCTTTGAGAACATAGAGTTGGAATGGTTATGCAGCAAATATAAAAGGGGTATGCACTTGGTTGTCATATTTCAGTAATTAGGTAATCTTTGTTCCTGCCTTAGTCTCTTCTGGCAACTCTTTAAAATTTGTTTTTCACTCAGAGATACTCTTCCCCTTAGCCTACACACTGACCTTCACTATACCTGTGATTTCATTTAGACCTAGGCACTGATGCATTCACAGCAGGACTTAGATCATGATTCTATTATCTACCTCAGTGAGTGAAGAAAAGTCACCTTAACAATAAAGTGGGCAATTGTATTTGCCTATGGTGTTGATGTAAGAATAAGTTGATGCAGATGAAGTACTTGCACTTCATCGTCTAAATAAATATTAACAAGTATATATGATTGTTAATAAGCATGTTTCTTAGAAGCCTTGGAAGCCATGAGCAGAGGCAATAACCAAAACACTTTGAATTTATAATAACAATGGTTGTCATTTATTGACCATTCACTAGAGATCAGAAACTGAGATAATTCTTGAAGAATCATTTAGGTACAATTATCTGTCTCTGTCTCTCAGAGAATGGTTACATAACTTGCCAATTGTACACCAATAGGAAAGAGCAGAGTGGGGCCTGAACCAGTCTGGAGCAGTCTGGCTCAACAGTCTCTGCTGAGCTACTGTCACAAAGCTTTGATATATGACAAATTTATTCCATACCATGTTATTACTTTAAAGCATATTCATGACTTCTTTTAAAAACAGAGCTAGGGCCGGGGATTTAGCTCACTGGTTCCGCTGCCTGCCTTGCAAGCGCAAGGACCCGAGTTCAATCCCTGGTACCAAAAAAAACCAAAACCAAAACAAAACAAAAAACAGAGCTAGAAAATATATCTAGGAGAAGCCAAGTAAGAGAGTGATTTTGGAAGGGACAAGAATGGTTATGAATCCAAAGCTTTCCTCTATTGATGGACAAAAGAAAATATTCAAATTAATATATGACAAGTGCTTGGGAACCAGATGCTGTTGTTAGGGACAGAGATGAAAACAACTGAAGCTCAATTCCTTGTTTTAAGAAATCTATGTGTGCCATGTTCCCTGTGAGTTTGTATCCTAGGAAAACGCTTGAATGAGGCTTTTGCCACATAATTGTTTAAGAGCTTAAAAATACTAGAAAAAGTATCAAAAGGTAAAAATCTTATTTATGAACTTTTTTATTCTTTTTATTGAAACCCAGAGTTGTGACTGGGAAAGGAAAAATGTCTACAATCCAAGTGGTCACAGTTCCCTCAAATAAATAAATATATATATTTCTATTATGCCAAATATGGAATAGCTATCATACAAGGAAATAAAAGCCAGTGTAATAATCTAAAATTAGCTTTTACTATATAAACCCTGTTAGGGCACCAGCGACCTGAAGGTAGTGTCTAACCTCTTTGGTATATTACCAATATTTAAGGTCATTTATAGTATGACCCTGCCCAGATTTCTGGTCTTATCACAGCCACTCTCTGCTGTCAAGGCTATCCCTTCAAACATCCCCTTATTTGTTGACAATACGCCCTGTTTTCAGATCTCTATGGTTTTGCATATGTTGTTTCTTTTATGAAAAGCTTCACTGTCCAGTAAGATATTCAGTAGTGATTTAAGTGTAATTTAAAACTAATTGAAGTTAAATAAAATCAAACATTCAGTTCCTAGTCACATTAGCTACATTCCAAGGACAATAAATACATATTGGATAATATAGATACAGAGCATTTTCAGCATCACAGATAATCTTACTGGGCAGCTCTGCTTTTAAAGTGTGTCAGTTTTCATTCTGATCCTCATTTACACTTTCAGTTTCTCACACCAGAGAAATTATTTAGTATTTACACATGTGTGTCCTATTTATTTCATTTAGGAGTATGGCCTCAATGTATACCCATTTAGCTATAAATGTCTCTAGTTTAAGGTCCAGAGGTGAAGGGGAAGTGGCAGGGTAGGGGAAAGGAAAGAAGGGAATGAATATGAGAAAAGGAAAAAACAGAAACAAAATCTTTGTAAATAGGGAGGGGTGGAGCGGTTGAAAGGAGGGCAGGGGAATGGGGAAAAAATAAGAACTAAGATACATCATGTAAAAGTACAAATTCTCAACAACGAATATCATCCTACTGTATACCTAAAATGTACCAAGAAACTTAATGAATTAAAAAAAGTGCACCAGTTTTCATCAAAGCTCCAACTTCTAGGCCCTTCAGAGTCTTATTCCTTTTCAAGTTCCTACTCAAAAACCACTGCTTTTGTGAAGCATTTTTTGATTCCCCTCTGTAATCTACTTCCCATTCTGGTTTTTGTATGTTTATGTTACAGTACATATCAATTCTGCTATTTTAGTTTTGTTTTGCACTGTTTTTTCCACTTGGATACTAGAAACATGAGAGAAAGGAATTTATACCCTTATCACAGTTACTGAATTATAACCATGATTTTTGGATGACTGAATGTGTTGGGATTGTAGACAATGGTCTTTGACCTCAATTTTATTTTTCTTTTTCATTCCAGTAGAAGAGTAAAGAGTTGTGTAGCAATTTCTATGGCATTTCACGGAAAAATGAGAAAAAGCGGGAGCCTATCTTTCCGATCCTTTGATGAATCTGTGTTCACAAGGTACACTGGGGTCAGGGGACCCGAATTCATCACCCCCTATAACTCTTCCTTGATCTCTGACAGGTGAATGTGGAGGTGGAACTGATGAGGCTCACTAATCACACCTTCAACCCACATGCTCCTATCAATGTGTCGTAACTGCCACTGCATCCCAAACTCTACAGCCCAATTATACAGAGTTGTAGGGGGACAGCACCTACGTACATGATACCAAAAAACCTCTGCGCGTGTCTCATTTCCTAGGAATTTCAGAAAAGATTTAATTGTATGATTAATATGTAAGAATTTTATAACAGTTACAGACTCTGAAACTATAAAATTATGTTTGTGTGCTTCAAAAGAGCATATCTTTGGATCTTTCTATTTCTATAAACCCATCAACAGGAAAAGATAAAGGATTCATAATGCAACATTAAATGTTTAAAAAGTTATGATAAAGAATAATTTCCTGACTGTGTGGCAGTTAAACATGAGGAAAAGTTGGAGAGCTGTGAATAGACTACTAAAGATCAAAAAATTATTTTTAAACAGGAGAAATCTAGCTGGTGGGCTTTCAAGGAGATCCCTTGTACATAAGTGGGACAACAGACAGCTTGGTACAGCTGAAGGAAAGCAAGCTTCACAGATGGGAGGACCAGTGCTCACATTTCAGTTCAAGCCTTCCAGACATCATTTCATTGGGAAAAACAAATCCTGTGATATGCCCTAACAGGTAAGGAAAAAAAAGACAGGAAACATTATGTTGTTTAGCCTAATTAATAAAACGACAATGATTACACATTTCTACAGATAGACTGGAATGAAAAACTTGAGTAAGATCAGATTCTAGTCCATGGACCATGTATACTAAAATTATGAAGAGGCACAAGTGATTACATTAGTTTCCTAGACTGTAAAATACCAAAGACTTGGTGGCTTAAAGCAATAGAAATTTATTGTTTCATAGTTCTAGAGGCGAGAGGTCTGAACTCAACATAAAAGCAGAGCCATGCTCTCCCTCCTATCTTCTGCTGGTGGTTGCCAAATGGCATTCCTTGCCTTGCAGCTACATAAATCCAGTCTGTCTCTATAATCATATGTTCTTCTTTGTGTGTGATGTCATGCTTTTGTGTCTCTTCTCTTCTTATAGCATTCATTAATTTGATAAGGAACTTACTGTTTAAATGTGAAATTTCCTCCAAAGATTCATGCATCAATACCAATGCAGCAATGTGCAAAGGTTTAGGCTGACAAAGGTGATTGAATTGTGAGGGCTTTAATCTCACCAGTGGGTTAACCCATTGATGAAATCATGGTTTGATAGCACAGTTGGGAAGTGACAGAAACAGGAGCTGTAGCCTTATTGAAGAGAGTAGATTTCAGGGGCATGGCTCTGGGGACTATCTTGTCCCTGGTCCTGTCTTCTGTCTCTGGCTGTTTCCCTCTCTGTGTTCCTGGATGTCACGAAGTGAGCAGTTTTCCTCCAATCCACCCTGCTACCATGATGTTTCTGCCTCACCACAGGCCTAAAAGCAGTGCAGCCAGGTGATCACAGACTGAAAGCTCTGAAACCATGAACCCAAATAAACCTTTATACTCTAAATTGACTTTGGTCACAGTGACAAAAATCTAACATAACTCCCTGTTTCCATTTCTGGGAGCAGAGGTCTAGATGTCAACATAATTTTTTGAAAGCTACAACTCTACCCCAAACAGTGATTATTAAAACTTCATATTGCCCAAGTCAATGTAAGAGCTACTGAATTTATAATGAAGCCTTTCATACAGTGTTAATGTACCATAATGTTTAAAAATGTTTCCCTAGGAAGACAATAAAGGGCTGAGATGACGGGTGATAGCTTGGCTATAACTTGGATGAAGCAAATGAAGCCCTTGCCTTGGGTACAAAATTTAAAGGATCACCAAAAACTCAGTAATCAAGAAAAACGTTTTAATGGAATATTTTAAAAAGATTAATGCAAAAAGTGTATGATAAAAAATACTACATTTTACATAAGACAGAATCAATATTACTCATTATTTTCCTTTTCTCGAAGGTTCCAGTTACATCTCAGCCATGACCTGGCAGTAGGCATGAGCCATCAAAAAGAGCTAACCTCTAAACCCAGTTTCCCCCAAATCCACTAGAATTCTATTTATATCTTCCTTGTCCTAGTGGCATTTTAGGGAAACCAAACAAAAGGAGTTTGTTATATTTTTTAGTCACAATAGGCAAGCAAGAAAAGTCTCTCATAGGAGGTTAGATGAAATGAGATAAAGAATTAAAGGGAAAAAGATATCAGCCAAAAAGTAACTAATTGAGATCCAGGTATTTTAAAAATAACACCTGCTAGGTCTGTGCGTGCCCTAACGAGGTCCTGAGTCTCGCGGAAGACGCCGAATCACCCCGCTGCAGACAGGCAGGTCTGCCCATGCCCTATCTAGGTCCTGAGCCGCACAGAACACTCCGAATCACCCCGCTGCAGACAGGCAGGTCTGCCCATGCCCTATCTAGGTCCCGAGTCGCACAGAACACACCCAATCAGCCCGCTGCAGGCAGGCAGGTCTGTGCATGCCCTACCAAGGTCCTGAGTCACGGGGAAGACGCCAAATCACTCCGCTGCACACAGGAAGGTCTGCCCACAACCTACCAAGGTCCCCAGTCGCGCGGAAGACACCAATTCACCCCACTGCAGACAGGCAGCCACCTGATTCCACACTAAAAAGACGCAGAGGACACCAGACCACCAGACCAAGGTACTGAGTCCCACTGTTCCCGGCCAAGAGGTAGGGGCTTCTGAGCCATCATCCCACTGCTCCTGGTCCAGAGGAAGGGGCTTCCTGGTCACCATCCCTCCCGCTGCTCCCAGCCCAGAGGAAAGGGCTTTTGGGCCACCTCTGTCCCACTGCTCCTGGCCCAGAGGAA
>NW_004624784.1:4575290-4639224 GCF_000247695.1 Heterocephalus glaber | reverse complement strand
ATTATATAAAGGTACAATTCCCAATGAGAAATGTAATTGTGTTGTATACCTACAATGTACCAATAAAAGAATTTAATACAAAAAAAGAGAGAAGGCAATGAAAATAAAACAAATATGTCTGAATGGAAAAAAAAATAATACTTGCCCTTATGGGGAAATTAGGAAGAACTTTGATCATCCCTTCTATGTTTCACAGGAGATTTAGTCATTTACAATTTATTATTATAGATAAGGGAAACAGGCCAAAAATGCTTGGTAACTGCCAGTATTCATATGACTTGAATTTCACATGATATCAAATATCCATATTCTATTATATACATTTCTGAGACCAGAAAACCATTACCCTTGAAAGTAGACATTTTCATATCCATCAACTGAGAAGAGGAAGCTCTTAGGATTGAGTAGATCCCAACCAATGGGAACTGAAGATCTGGAATTTTAATTAACTTTTTAGTTTCAGACTGATGTGTTTGGAGAACAGCTGCTGTAGATACTCAAAATAATCACACAGTGACTGATGTGAAATTTCCTTACAAGCTCCCCAGGTAGAATCTAGTCAATACTCAGCTAGAAAAAATCTGATTCTGACCATTTGTCATGATTTAGTTTCTCACTTGCTATCTACTTAATCTCTCATATCTTACATATCTCATTGTAAAGCTGATTTGGTTTCCTCATTACAACTACTACACCTTCTATCTTTCCACTTGTTTCTTATAGGTATAAATTAAGTATAATGAGGGATGGTTTAAAGCCTTACTCTTTTGGGGAGTCATCTTTATTTTCTAGTAACCATATACCACAATACTACCAGGTCAAATTATATAATCTCTGGATTTTGGTTTCTAACAGTAAGGTTACTTGAATTTTATATATGAGGAAAGTCTGGGTCCTCAAAATGTTACAGGTAAGAAAGACGCCAAGGCAATGGCAGAGGTATCAAGAAGCTGGGGTGTCAGATGGAAGAAGCTCATAAAAATAAAAGCTTTGTACAGATTCCAGGTTTTTCAAGGTTACCATGCTTGGAAATGATATCACATTGGAGGAAATAGAGAAGGGTAAGTCAAACATTTTCTTGTTTACAAGCACTTATTCCAATTTTATTGAAATATTACTGGGTCATTTTTTTTCTTGAAAAATTCACTAATTTTTAAAAGATTATAACAGGTTAAGTATATTGAAAATAAAAGTAAGGAGACAATAACAAGAGAATAAGAAAATAAGACATGGGTGATGTCTAGAATTAGCACTTCTCATCTCTTCCAGTACGGTGTAACAAATAACATGGAAAGAGAGCCCCATATCTTTGGAGTCAAAATATGGTTCTACCAACTTATGCTTCTGTGATTCTAAGCAAGGATTTTAACACACTGCTACTCTCATTGTAATATGGGAGTTCTAAAAACATCTTTGTGGAATTGACTGGAGGATAAAATGGGATGCCATTTATAAAGCATTGGGTATTGGTATAGTACCTGAAGATTAGGTATTGGTATAGTACCCTTCACAAGCTCCAGGATGACTTCCCTTATCTTCCCACCAAATGGTTAGGATACTAGGAACTTAGGTAGATCTCTTACTCTTTCCATAAATTGTTAACAGTTAAAATAAATAAGGTGCATGATCGGTCTGGTGTATAAATCTTCGGTAGCTACAACCTAGAAATCTCATACGAAAGTGAAGTCAAGATAGAAGTCAGCCTAGATATTTGTTAAATGTATAATTGTTTCAAGAATCCATCTCTTCCCACACTGTTAAATGTTTTCTATAGACTTTCCCTACTTCTTTCAACTTCTTAATTCTATATTAAATTCAATTCTATAAGCATTTAGCTAATGTCTACAATGCTAGGTGATGGGAATAACAAAACAAATTCCTTTCCCCAGGTAGCTTATTGACCTGAAGAGACATGATATTATACATGATCTTCCATACATTATAACTAAAAATAAAACATTCTTAAGCACAGATATCTACCCCATTCCTAGCCACTAAAGTACTGGAAATATTTTTCTAAAAATTGGATATGTATTTCAAGGTGTTTTGTCATGTAAATTTTAGCTTTCAAAAAACTGTGAAAAGACAAGTGCACGAACTCTTAATAAGGACAAAATCCAGTTGAAAATGGGCATCTTTTTGGGGGTCTATCAACGGAATCCACACAGTGTATGCAAACTGGTAATCCATCCTTGTGTCTCCATTTATCAACATTATAACACCCTGCTTAGATAGCCACTTAATGACTGGAATCTCATAGCATTTTTCTTATTCCAACAAATGTTTCCACTATCTCACTGATTTAGCTGGATGTTTCCTGTCTAGGACACAGGGGTAATGACTGCTTCAGAACAACCTCAACTTGGAAGTCAATCAAGAGGAATTCAAAAATAGTTTCAGAGAACTCTAAATTTATAGGGCAAGAAGATGATAGATTATTAGCTAAACACAGCCACATTCAAACTCTGCAGAAATTTGGCAGCTTAAGGACTAATGCAAATATATTTTCATTTTATTTCATTTCATTTCCAACACACTGTTGTAAACAACAAGGCACTTGCTCAAGTTCATTATCTTTACTAGTTGAATAAACTCTGACTTTAGCACTACATATGCAAAGATATATCTTAGATCATATAGACTGATGAATATGCAACCTGATTATATGGAAGTTTGTAGATGATCTATGCTTAAGTGTTTAAAGCTGTTCCTTACAGTTTTCTATGTAATTATTTCATTTTTTGTTTGGTTTTTGAGACAGGATCTCGATATGTAGTTCAGGCTGCCCTTGAACTCACTATGTAGCCCAGATTGGCCTCAAACAGCAATTCTTCTGCCTCAGCCTCCCAAGTGGTAGGATTACAGGCATGCATCACCATGCATGGCTAATTATTTCTTTTTTCTTTTGCTTGCTTCTCCATAGAAGGTAGGGTAAGAGCAGGCTTCCTTTAGTGCATACCCTTTAAAGAGCTTTGCTTTCACCAAGAATAGAGACAAGGAACTTACTCTTAGGGTTTTATGTAGCCCTCACCTTTGGGTTTACACCTTTGTGGATGTGGCTGCTGTGGTCCAGAGGTAACCCTTCTTTCCTTGTTATTTAGATTCAGAGATCATCCAGATTCCTAGTTCTCAGTCCTGCCAGACTTATTGCCTGAAATATTTTAAGAACACATGTTTTGTAATATTTACTTTACTATCCTGAAATGAGATTTCACCCATAATTTAAAAAAACAGCAATGTGCCCTAATACAGAACTAAAAAGAGGAATAAACACAATTAACTTACCTTAATTTTTGATAATGTATATTTCAATATGTAAATATGGGAGAATGACTCATCTAGAAAATTACAGTAGGATGTACTAATGAAGAATCTCTGAAAATATAAACTACAAATGTACTGTTCTATGCCTTATAAGTATCTAACACTGCTAGCCTCAACCCACCAAATGACTTTAGGATTCCTTAGTAACTATAATAACCAAAACAACTTCACAATTTTTCAAAACTTAGCCCTTTGGGGCCAATGAGTTAGAGAAGAGTTAAACTAGTCAAAAAAGGAATAAATAGGAAAATCCTGGGAAGATGGAAGTGGGAGCAGCATAAATTTTGAATATCATTCAAAATATTTTAAAAAATCTCTCCAGATTCCCCTATAAATGTGGATATAGCCACTACAACATACAATGTAGGAAAAGAACAATTAAGGAGCAGGGAGGGCTGGGAAGAGCATAAGAGGAGTAGAATAAGATTGCTGATTGCTTCATCTTTAAGAACAAAAGAGAATGCTGTGTAATAAGAAGAAGGAATTGCACCTGATCTTGTGATAGGGCCCCTCCCCATTTGTTGTGGGGCAGGACTTTTTACAATGTAGCCACATAAACCTCTGTGTAGCATGTGTAATTCTGCTGTAACTCTATAACATACGTCATATCCAACCAGACTGTAGAATGTTAATGTATACCCAACCGGACTATGAAAAGTTAGTGTATGCCCATGTAAGGGAGACAAAGACACAAAAATTGTATAAAAGGGTGCAACTACACCACGTTCAACACTCAGCCTTTGGATACAGATTCACTGAGTCAGCACTGACACGAATAAAACTGCTTCCTGAGAAGAAGGCCTTGGTGTCCCATCCCCCTACACAAAAATTCTGCAGCAATCTCAATATTATTAATTGTGGGGAAATCATTAGACAATATCTGAAAAAGATGGTAAAAGGTAGTGAACAAAAATATAGTATAAAGGTTATCATTGGAACAAAAACACAAACTTCTCCAAATGCCAAAAATATTAAGAAGAAAAAAATAGAACATATGATGAAAAAGTTAGGAAAATGGGATATACATGGAAAAAGATGAATACAGAGTCACGTATCACATTGTTAACAAGGAAAAACTCCAAAAAGACCTGCAAATTCAGATTTAAAAAATAAATACAACTATTAGAGGGAAACATGAATGATATCTATACAACCAGAAATAGAAAAAGTATTCTTATTACAGCCCAGTGCCATGGTATTAATGTTTATGTGCCCGTAAAATTCCTAACCTTTACTGGCAAGGTGATGGTATCAAGAGGTGGGACCTTTGGCACATGATTAGGTGGAGCCCTCATTAACTGTTATTAATACCCTTATAAAAGAGGCCCGAGAGAACTTGTTCATCCCTTTCACTATGTAAGGACACAGCAAAAAGATGCTGTCTGTGAGCTTAAAAATGGTTCCTACCAGACACCAAATCTTCTGGTATCATTATCATGGGCTTCCCAGTCTTCAGAATGGTGAGATACACAATATATGTTGTTTAAAAGTCACTTACAGTATTTTCTTATAGCATCCTGAATGGCCTAAGACATCCAGTAACCAAACTTACACAATTTTATTCCAAAGGTATACTGACAAAAATATAAAATAAGGTACAACCAAAAACTAGCCATTGTAGAATAGTTTATAATAACATGGCTGGAAAAAGCACAAATGTCCCTTTAGTTGGGGGTGAGGGGTTTGGACAAATAAATTGTGGTGCATCCACCTAACGGAGCTCTGTAGGTCTGGAAAAGAGTTAGAAAAAACCCATGTACTACCATAAAGTGCTCTTCATAACACACTGTTGTATATGGAAAAACAGGAAATATTTATGTGGAATGGTTCTTCTGATGAAAAAGGGAGTGTAAACATTTTTAAAAAGAATAAACTATAGGGCCAGGGATTTAGCTCAGTGGTTCTGTCGCCTGCCTCGCAAGCACAAGGTCTCGAGTTTGATCCCTGGTACCAAAAAAAAAGAATAAACTATAAAATGTTTAAAGAGGTTACTTACAGAGAAAAAGGAAATAGAGTTGAGGGGACACGGATAACAGCTAGACGTTTTGGAATTCTTTGTTTTATAGATTTAACTTTGGTACCATTAATATAATTTGCCTAATTATGAAAAACTTATTTTTTAGAAAAAGGAACACTTAAAATGTAAAGTAAATATCGACTCGGTGGTCCAACTACATGAAGAAACACAAATCCAACTGACCTTGAAGCACAATTATTTTACCATACATTCTACTGGTATGCAACCTGAGAAAAAAAGCAACTGAATAATGAAGTATTATTGTAATTGTATTTTTGGTGGTAAAATGGGTAGTTATTCTGAGTATGGGATTAATATATTTGGGGATAAAAATGAATGAGTACTTACATATTATTCTCTCATTTTCACATTAGACTATTTAGTGTAGAAGAACATATGGATTTAAGGTATAAAAATATTTGTCATGTACATGTATGAATTACTCACTATGAATATACTTATTACATGTTGCAAATATAAGCTAAAAAAATGAAAATGGGGGAGGGGATCTAGAGATGAAGGGAGGGAAGAGAATGGGGAATAAAAGGAATTAAAATATGTTAAGCATATGTACCCACTCCCTAAGATGAATGTACTACAAACATGAACTAATAAAAAAGTTGAGTAAATCTCTGTTTAATGTAAAATCTGAATTATGAGGATGAATTCATTTATGATAGTTTTTCCTCCTAGGTACTGGGAACTTAGTCCAGAAAGTGCTGAGCTACATCTCCAGCACATTTTTATTTATTTGTTGCTTTTGAGTCAGAATTTTGCTAAGTTTCCCAGGCTGCCCTCAAACTTGAAATCCTCCTGGTTTGGCCTCCCCAATGAAGCTGTGATTACAGGCATACACCACTGCTCTCAGCTTCGTTATATATTTTAATTGAAGGCTGGAAACAGTGACTTCTCAGTATTAATAACATTCCTACCACTTCAATTGTATTAAAATTCCATTTCCTACTACAAAAAACAAGGACTTCTTACAGAACTGACTGATATTCCAATTTTGGGGCAGAAAATGTGTGAGATAAGCCCGATATAGCTTGTCATTACTAGAAAGCAAAAAACAAAACAAAACAAAAACCATCAAAGATTTTAAGATCATATTAAAAGGACTGAGAAGGACATTTGAACAAGCTTCTTCTGACTGAAGGCGGGAAAATCTAAGCATCAATAAGGATAAGAAAAAGAAATCACTGAAATATCAATTATAGTAACATCTATAAGTTCACATAAAAACTCTTATTGGTCATGTTTGGGTGATGTTAGCAAATCAAATCATTATTTTGAAACATGAAAAATTAAAAAAAATACTTATCGTACCATTTCTATTAGAAATGTCCCATCACATTACTGAAAAATTGATGAAAGTTTCTCTTTACAGACATTTTTAGTTAATAAAGAATGGATTATAAAATTAGATTATTACCACTTGTAAACTCTACTAAATTAATAAATTATACAGCCATTGAACATTCCTCATTCTTTATTGGGTTGTTAACCCAACAAAGGCAACAAAACATTTTATATGTCTCAGTGGGACAACAAAATGTGACCTTGAAACAGCCTTGACGACTCTCACACTCCTCCAAAACGTCAAGCCTGAATTTGATCACATTTCAACCTATGAGATACAAAGGAGACAGCAGCATGTTAACTAACTGGATGGGAATATAAGTAAAATCCGAACTGTAGGAAGGGGAAGGGGAATAAAAGGAATTAAGATATGTTATGTACATGTACCTACTCCTTAAAATGAATGTAAACATCATGTTTATTTATATGTTTATTGTAGATGGTTTCTATATAATGGGCTAGGAAGATAATCTACAGATTAAAAAAGACTTAAAAGATATACCAATCTCTGTGGGGCTTACATGGATGTAAACTAAAAAATCCACAATTAAAAAACTAAAATAAAAAAATTAATCAGTGATATATATGAGATAATTGGAAATTTGAAAACTAATGCTTTCGTGTTATTAGGAATTAGTGTGACATATTAGATGTGCATAATATCATGATTATAAATTTTAAAATATATAGCTTTAAAACTCTGTACTGAAAGTTTTGATATTGTGTGATGTCTAGAATTACATAAAAAAATACAGGAGGTGGGAAGTCAATAAATGTGAAAATGAACCCAGATAAGACCATACCTTGATAACTGTTGGGGTTGGATGGATACTTCAGGATTTAAAAAATATTATTCTATTTTTGTGTATCATTACAATATTCCTTAATATTACAATAGATAAATATTCCAAAAAAGTTTTGGAAAAGTACAAATGTTCATAAAGGCAGAAATGCAGCATTGAGCTAGATGGGCAAGACAACATATACTCACTTTCGGGATGCCTGAGTGTCTCTCCTCACATGAGTCCTGTTCTTTACTAGAGTTTATCTCTCCTTTTCCCTCTTCAGCAGTATTCTTTCATTCTGTTATATCTACTTCATTTCTTTGCTACTTTTTTACCTTTCCTCTTTTGTTCTTTATACTGTTCTCTCTCTTTCTCTTCTGTATCTTATTTTTCCACTGATTGCTTTAGCAGTTGGCCATGACATTAAGCTGATATTTTCTTCCCTTATAAATTGGTAGAAAAAAATGGGTTAAAGTTTTATTTTTTTTCCCCTCGGCTTTATTGAAGCATACTTGGCAAATAAAAATTTTGTATATTTAATACGTGCAAGGTGCTATTTTGGTAGACATTTACATTGTGAAATGATGACCATAATCAAGCTAATTTAACCTGTAACATCATATAATTAAGACCAAACACTATTGTGGAAAAGTTAATGTAAAATCTAACCACTTTCCAGCTCTCTTTCTGCTTAGAGTAACTAAGGTAAGAGAACTCAACACAATTGAGATTTTCTTGATAAAAAGACAAGACCAAGGAGTACTGAACCCTCTGACTCATTAGCCCACTTAAGAGAGATCTCACAGCAGCAATCTTGTATGTGCAGAGCTTTGTTCCATCTATGAGTCCACCAAAAAACATGGAGTTTCACTGTCACCTGGTATGGGACATATTTTCTGACACCTCTCTCAGAACTTGGTTGATCATTGCAGATAAACTGCCAAACTGAGAAGGTGCCTTCTTTTCCCTTTTTATGCCTACTCATGTAAAGTCAGTTGAAAGCTGCCCTTGATCAAAGGCAGCTCGCAGAGGATTATAGGACTGTCTTTATTTATTATTTATAGAGTATCACAAGTGTTATGCTGCAGTTTGTAAAACATAAAACACTAGAGAGAAAACTCATGCTGGGAGGAGGTGACAATGTAAATAAAGTGTAAACATCACCATGGATAACAGAAAGGCCCTTGAGAGGTAGAAATATGGGCTCCTTAATTTGGGAGAGACAGAGCAGAAGTAGATTCAAAAGGCAGTGCATCTAGAAAAAAATTAAGAGCAGAATACCAGTAAACATGTATTTCAGAAACAATACAGTTAAAAGTTCAGCCAATTTATGAAATCTTTACAAATTAAAACAAAATATTTCATTAAATTATCAAAGGTTTAAAACATGATACTATATAATCTTTGTGAAAATTACAAGAGTTTCACCATCATTTATTTCTGTAGGCATTGTAAGTTGGTAGGACACTTCAGGAAAGCAATTTAGTATTCTGTATCAGTTAGGGTTCTTATGTAAGATTTTAATCCTCTTGCAGTATTTATAACTTTAACATATTGCAGAAAATAGTTAAGCACAATTCAGCTTTTACACACCCACAGGAGTGAACATCCTGTGTGCCTAATGATACAACTGATGACAGAAGTAAAGAGAAGGAAAAAGTTTAATGATGCTAGAATGGGTCAGTTTTCCTGTTGCTGGGACAAAACTCCCGGACACAACTTAAAGGGGGAGAGGTTCATTTTTGGCTCATGGTTTCAGTGGGTTCAATCTATGGCTATCTACTCTGATGGTAATAATGAGTTGACTGTGAATTTTTAAATGGATCAAACACAATTCTTCTCTCTGTAGTGTCATGCTTTCCTACAATTTATCCTAGTCTCATAAGCTTTTACTCACCCCAAATTTTTTGCAGCAACCAATATCTCCCAATAATATCAAGAAGGATAAAATGTTTTTCTATTTCAATCCTATGTTTTAATTTTTAGGATCATAAAGACAAATTAATACATGAAAAATATGTATAGATGAAGATACTGTACTCATATGTAATGCTTATATTATAAAAATAGAAATAATCTAAGTGGTGTCAAGTGGAGCTTCAGCACCTAATTATGACACATTTACCTGGTATAGTAACTTTATGTTCCTTAAATAACAGCTTTGAAGGTTATGTAGTAATATGGAAAAATACTTAAACTATAATAATAATAGATAAAAGCAAAATGCAAAATTAAGTATCAAAGTGTTACCAAATTTAAAAAGTAGGCAATAAGACAGAGGCATATACTAACATGCTAATGGTGGTCATAGCAGTAATGTGGATTATAGAAGGCTTCTCTATGTTTCTCCATTATATCATATTTTTAAAAGTATGTGAATATTCATATAGATATTTTTGAAATAAAGGAAAGAAGGAGAATAGAAATTGTATGTCATCTTTCATGTTACATGCTACCTCCAGGTCACCTAGTCTGAATGGAAGCTAATAAATCTTTGAAACTCCTGAGAGGAGCTATTCCAATACTTCTCACTGGACAACTGTAGGAACCATTTGTAGAACTTTAGGCTAGAGCAGAGTTATCTCAAGAAAAAATTGAATTTTTTATAATACTACATTTTCCTTAAAATTTGTACTGGAAATGAAAACCTATGTATTCCTTAATAACCACATGAAGATTTTTCAGTGTGGTAATTGTGTCATTGAAATTCTATAGTACTATGAGGTGCCTATATAAGGAGATTTTGTGCCTAATGATACAACTGATGACAGAAGGAAAGAGAAGGAAAGTTAAATGATGCAAGAAGAAAATAATCAAAGACAATCACAATGAAATATATATTAGTATATATATTAGTAACATGGAGACCAACTTACTGCTATTAATCACCCAGTGGCTTGAGGATAGATATTGATCAGATTTTGGCGGATTAATACAGGTTAATAATGATTCCACTTTGGAATCATTATTAACACACATCTCTCTCTCTGGGGAGGGTTAGCCAATGTTCAAACCAAAGATCCCATATCTGTGTGATAATTATTAGCTGATAAATCAGTCCCCACTGCCTATCCCCTCATTCACATTCAACTCCTTGTCAGCATGAAACAGTTCCAAAGTGGGTCAGTGGGGAGGTTCTGGGATCTGACTGCCTAGGTTGATCATGCTAGCAAATATATACTGCTTAGTTCCTGTAATTTGGTAAGCACTTAGCAAGTGTGAGCTCTCCTAACATCTCTACATCCTTGCCAAGAAGTGGGTGTCAGCTGCTTGACTTCTCTATGGAAGCTGCACAGTTTCTAGGACTCTTTATATTATGCAACACTCAACCTCCTTCTCTCCTCTTTCCCAAATTTCCTGAGTGACTCAGACAGAAGCTATTTACCATTGTAGAGTCCTAAACCACTTTGAGAATATAAAGTTATGGACACATAATTTTGCATATAATTTCTGGGGTTCACAAAACTCCGAAATACTATCTCAATCTCAAGTTAAGAGCCTGGAGTTTAAGGATCAATTTGGCAGATGGAGGTAGTTAAATTTTTTGTTTTGTATTTTATATTACCACCATCTTTTGATGTATGTATATTTTAATACAGTAAAGGAAATTCTTATATAAGGGATAGATCTGGTGGTATGGTAGATAATTTAAATCTATATAATTTGTGTGAAGTTGTAAAAGTGGTATGCATGATAATCAGGACACCAGCTCTACATCAGGGCTACCTGTATTCCATCCCCAGTTTTGCATGATTTAACAATGCTGCAGACTTCATGAAAATGTGATGGAAAATGGTGCTTTTTCAAAATCTTTTAGGTGTGTAGGCACAAATCTAGGAACAATGTCTTAGGCAGTGAAACAAATTTCCCTCCATTCTCTCTGACTCCAAAGAAATCTATGAGCAAGAACAAATAGAACATTTCCTATATTTAGGAAAACTGACTTTTGGGGAATTCTTTCAAGACTAAAATGCTTTAATATCTTGTGCTTATGAATAAGCTGCCACCATTCTGTGTCTGTTTGATGGCATGCGCAGGTTTCAGCTTTCTACTAGCAACTCCTATTGTGGGAAAGCTGTGTCTGGAGGCTAAGAAGAACCACAGGACTCTGCTTGCCATTCATTTATAGTTATCCAGCTCTGGCCCCTACTGACAGTAAATTTTATAGTAAGATTTGGTGACTATTGCTAGCCAGAAGTAAAATGTCATATTTAGTTGCTTATTCCTTCTCTATCATACACTAGTCAGTTTTTAAAACAAACACAACCTGATGTATATCAAGGGTCCTTGCTCTTTCTGTCTATAGTCAACAAATTCCGCTCTTAGGTAATTTGTTTATACATGAAGTGAATCAAAATTTCACACAGTCTTCCTGTTATCTGTAAATAAATGTACTTGTGTGCATGAAAAAATCTCCTGATTATGAATGGCACTGTTTTTGAGCTTTAGGTTTCTTAAGAATTGAATGGAGCAAGTCTTCTTGGGGCCTTTCTTGTTTTTTGTTTTTGTTTTTGTTTTGCAAGACCCTGAAAGAGCCAAGATAAATCTCATCATGGTTAGGCAGAAAACTTTTATTTCAGGAGCAATTACTTTACATCTGAATTAGCTTGTATCTCTAGAAATCTTGTCTCAGGTGTGGTAAGTCATAAATGATTGCCAATTTCATATTGGTAAAATTAAAAATCATGAGAAGCTATTCAAAGCAATTTAAAATATGATGGTAAAAAGAGCTTCTGTTTAACATGTAGTAAATTTTTCTTCCACTGAATTCAAAGTACTTTAAATTCTGCTGAATTTAAAGAAGGTGCAAACAGGGAAACAACACAATAAAATTTGGTTCTTTCTTCTCTGAATCTTTAATATTCAGCCTGAGTACATATGTTCTTTTCCCAAGTGAAAAACAGTTCCCACATCCTTTCAAGGATTTTTTTTTCTTTTGAAGTATTTGATGTTTTCAGGGACATTGGGAGGTCATTTTCTTTGGATTTGTTTCCTAATTTTCCTCATTTTTGGTTGGTAATTTGACTTGGGTGCTGAAATATAGTGTCTTTGGAATAAAGCACCTTGAAGCTCACTGTAGGCTCTGGTCACACATAAAATGTTCTCTTCTTAAATATTATCTACACTCAAATGCTGAGCTTTCATTGTGAGCCAGGTACTCACAGGGATAGACCCAGCTGGACAGTGCCTAAGAATGAACAATGTGGATCCTCATTTTCCCTGAAGAAGACACATTTATCTGTGGTCTCTTCTGCCCACACATGATTACCACTACAGCCCAAAGAGTGGCCTTTCTCTCCTGGAGAAAAAGCAACCCGCTTAGTCTAGGAATCTGTCCTTTACTCCAGTCTGCTCTTGCCACTGGTACTTCTTCCACTCTTAATTACCACACTTGTCCCTTAGATACTGGTACAGTGGTACTGCAGTTCAAGAACTTAATTCTTTCCACGATTCTGGTCCTAAAACAAATTGGAAGAGAAACAAAGCAGATTTCCCCATAAGGTCAATGTTGAACTTAATCATGATTCAGTTTTCATCCAATTCTATTTGCAACCAGAATCGTGGAAAGAATTAAACTCCTCATGCGAGGCACCATTCATCCATAACATGCTGCAGAAGCACTCTCTCTGCAAATCCCTTTGAAGACATTGCAAGTACAAAGAACACAAAAGGGGAACGTCAGTTAGGAACATAAAAGGGCAAGATCCTTGAGATGAATGATGTAGGCCTTGCCAGCCTTTCCTTTGTGTCACTGAATCTCCCTGGGGGAACTGAGCAACCTGGGGCTTTACACTTAGGCTACAAACTTTGATCTCCTCATCTTCCAGATGGAAGCGTGAAGGTATCCCTCCTGACTCATCTGGAGGGTCTTGTTTTCTAGTTTTACAGTGTTTTGATATTATTTCTTCTGCTTTTAGTCTGGGAAGGTGAGTCAAAGGCACCATAGCCAAAGATTGCCAAAGAAAAATTCAAGGCCTAAGTTTTAGATGTTTATAGACTTTCCCTCTCTACTTGTTATTTAATATTTTTTATTTGATTTGCTGCCCTTTTATCTCTCTTGAATCCACATTCCTTCCTACTTTGTCCATTCTCAGTAACTATTGTCACCCTTTAAATGTTATCAAAGGACAAACCCATAAACAAACACAGCAGCAGAATAGCTGGATTTGCTGATCTGACACTTCATTTTTCATAGATTTCCAATCCTGGGTCATTGTGTATAACAAGAACATTGAATTGCTTTTTTTCAATCTTCTCCTCCCGTCAACCAATCCTGTTTAAAAACTAACCTAGTGCTGCTTATATTTGTTTATTGCTTAATTCCTGTGTTCTATGACTATAGGTCTGTGTCTCACTGGGAAGAATTAATGTGATCCTGTCATTTTTCTTTCTTCACTGTGTTTCTTGGCTGTAATCAGGAAATGAGCTGATATGTAGATAGAGGCATATCGTTATGAGAGTACTTAGGGCAAATTAATGCTGATTAACTCTGATCATGAGGTTGAAAGTTATATTTGATGATATTAAGTTCCTATGAAAATAATTTTGTAATTAAAGCATGGAATATTGAATTAGCCATTTTATCATATTCAGCTACCATGAATCTTGAAAGTGCCAAGTTTATTCTGCAGTGTTACATATGCCTAATTGCTTTTAGCAGTAAGAAAAGCTTAAATTATTTTAAAATATAGTAAAATGCCATTACATCCTCATGGTGATTTAATATCTCTTGCCATACATTATACTATTTTAAAATAGGCAGTAAATTTAATTAACAATATAATTTTTAAATGGATAAAGAAACCAACTTCTGTTGAACACTAATTATTTCTTGGTACCTTGTATGCACTGTATAATTTAGTTCCATAACACCCCTGAAAATTAATTTCCATTTTTTTATTTATTCTTATTTTCTAGATGATAAAATTTGAGGCTTATAGAGGTTACTTTTCACAGCTAAAAGAGGTCACAGCCATGACCAAAATTCAGATCCATTTAGTTACTAAACCAGTGGCTGAAAACTCATGTCCATTGCTTGTGTTCTTAATTAGTATTAATAGTTTATTAGGATAATTATAAAGAAACTCATTAAGGTTACTTGTAAATGCTGTATTTCCTGGCTGGTCATGTTTAAATAAGGGATCAGTCGTCCAGCTTTATTAAAATGTCAGGTTATTGAACAATTTATCTCTCATGGTAAACTTAGACAGAATTCTTAGATGTATTCAAGGGGAAGAATCTTCTATTACTACAACACGCAGCTAGGGCACTGGAGTGAGGAAGAGAAAGGAATTCAGCGGTGTGCTTTTCCAGGAGAACCAGAGAAGAGACAGACTGAGTAGGAGTAAAGGCTGAACAAGTGAGTTGAAAGCTTGATGTCCTCATTTGGTTTAGTGTAAATGACAATGAAATTTCTCCTGCTATTAAATATAGGGACTTGTTTTACTTGATTGAGAATAAGCTTAGAGAGATCCAAAATACAGTACAGTAATTAAAGATGACTCCAGCCAGGCCTAGTGGGGCATACCTGTAAGCCCAGCAGGCAGGAAGATCACAGCTCAAGACCAACTAGGGCAACTTAGTGACTAAGTAAGACGCTGTCTCAAAATAAAAAGTGATAGAAGGGCTGGGGATCTAGCTCAGGGTAAGGCTCTGGGGAAAAAAAAGTCAATGAAGCCAAAAACACAATGAAGCAAAGAAAAGGGAACTAAAGAGAGCTACCTCAAAATAATATCAATAATTATGTCTGAGAATATGGGTACAATTTTTAAAATAAAATTTTTACTTTGTATCTTTTTTACCTTACAGATTCTCAAGAAAAAAGTGCTTTTTTTTCGGTAACACAGTGTGATGGTTGAGAGCTTTGAAGCAAAGCTGTAGTTTTAAATTCAGTTTCACAACTTAATTAACTTTGTGACCTCAGACAACTTATGTACTGCCCTTGAGCATCAGTACTTTTATTAAATTCCTCAATAAATGATAATGGTTACCATACAATTATTATTCATAGCACCTAGAAAATGTTTCTGTTCTTTGTTCTTTGAGCATCATTTAGTTGCATGCTTTTTTAGGTGAATTAACTTTATTTTAAACAGTTAAAAATACTTGGAAATGTAATTCCTAAATATTTTTTCTCCTAAAGATATCCATGACCTTGAATATAGTGTTTACCCTTGTACCCAGCCCACAATGACATACCAGCTGATGGCTAAATGTGGACAGAAGGTCAGAGAGAAAAGGGTATATTTAAAATCAGTATACGTCAGCCTTCTGTGGTGATTGTACAGTCAGAGAAATTAGACACTCAACACTGGAGTATAGGTACCAGTAAAAGAAAGTAATCAGTCATGGTCCAAAACTGAGTTGTATTTGAGCTTATTACCAGCTGGATGGCTTTATGTTCTATTTCCCTTTATAGGATGATATGAATCTGATGATTTTATGAGTGTATAAACATATTCAAAAACAGAAGTAGGTATGACTGGACTGTGTTACATCTGTTATATCTGATTTCTTCACTAAGGGTTTATGACACTGATAAATTTCTGAACAGAGCAGTGGTAAGAACAAAAATGACAAAATTCCTTTACTTTATGTTGAAGGATTCAAATTTTCTGTTTTGGGGTTTTACTTTTACATGACTAGAGCCAATCTGCTTGTTAGTCCTGGAATATGTAAACTTCTGGTTTTAGATATAGTTAAGTTTGAGACCTCACTGCGTAGGTTGGCTCTTTCCTTTGGCATGCTTTGAATGTCTTTATGCACCAACCATATTATACCGGTCTACAAAATTCAATCATTCTGTGTCCAAATAAAAGAATGGAGGGGCCCAACTAGACAATTCCAGACATGATCAGGTTTATTACTACAAATAATCACATCAAATATATAAATAGCTATGTATTCATCCTTGTATATAACCTCTTTCTGTAAAAGTTAGCTTTGTTTTAGATTTATGACTGGCTATGTGTGTCTAGTATTTAGTATGCATATGTATAGGTTTCCTATCTATATAAAATGCATCAGCTTGGAAATTTTATAAGGATGAATTTTTCCCTCTAGACTTTTAAGTTATTTTTCTCTCTAGTCTTGGCTGGAAGCATTGTAATAATAGCTTCATACCCAATTCAGACCTACTCCTGGGGCCAACCATAGCCTAGAGTGGAAAGTGTATTGGGTATAAATTCCAGAAATAAAATGATTGAAATGTTTTTGGCCCCAAGAAAAAGCTGGCTTCTCTAGCTGGATATGAGTCAGAGGGCATTTCTCAATTCTGAAGACAAATCTTTCATTCTTGGGGAGTAAATAGAGTTCACAGAGTTTCTGCATTGACCCATGGATCTCACCTAGACATTTCCAACAACTAGAGAGATGATAAAAGGTTAAGCTGGCTGTTCTTAGCATGTTGCTGCCTGTGTTCAGTGTGTTACAACAGCATCTTGGAGTGAAATCCAAGTTAGCACACTAAACAATGATTTTTACCATGGCAGAAAAAGGCTTTCAAGGTTCTGCATTTGCCCCATTTGATACCAGGCAAGGTTTGTCTTGCTTTCCCTTCTTCTTTCTTCTCTTATCTCAAGATAACATAGATCTCTTCAAATATACGTGAGTTCTTGTATTTCCTCCCACTTCAGTTATAATACTTGGAGCTTTTGACTGACCTTTCCAGATTCCTATATGTCTCTTCACCACAAACTGGAACCACAGGTATTGTTTGTATTTGCATAATGTACACATTAATCTCAGATTGTCTCAAAAACTGTATTATTCTTCCAAAATGCTTTCCTGACTACAAGCCTTTCACATAGTACCATTTCATTCTGTTGCTTCCCAGCAATCAAGTCTGAGAAAGCAAGAGTTAACATGCTGCACTAAGCAGGATGTGCCATTGTGAAGGTAGAGGCACAAAGACCTTTCTGTCATTTTTTTGTCTCCAACCTTGTGTTTGGACAGACAGGTGAAGATACTAAATCTGAGTTGCAGTGTATATTTGAAAAAAATATTTGATAGATATACATATTTTGATAGAAGACTAATTCTGCATATTAAACAAATAGGGCTCAATTTCTAGCTTCCTGTCATGTGAGCGCTTGATAGAAACCCAGGATTAGCCTTCTGGTTGGGTCCCATGTTTCAGGAGTGTGTGTGTGTGAGAGGATGTATGCGTGCACACATATGTAAGGAACACTCACAGACTGAAAAATAACAATTACAGCAGTAACACAGAGACCAGTTCACATGTGGCCTCACATGTAACTGAGATAGAAGAAAAACTCAGGTATGACAATAAAACCAAGAATATCTATCTACCTATATCATAAGCCCATTAGTAATATGTAATCAGTTTAAAATATATATTTAAATGTATTTTCTCAGTGTATCATTGTACTTTTATAGTTCAAAGAAGAAAAAAGCTATTACTCATAACTTTATAATTCTACCCAATTATATTCATTCATGTGGATTCCCTCCCACTTTTTATTGGCATACACATATTTCACACAGTTGTCATAATGGGAATAAAAACAATTTGTGTTTTCCATTTTGGTATATTTCCTAAGGGCATTTTAATTTTTAATGGCTGTGGATTTAAGTAGTTGTTGGATAATCTGATTATTTTGATTTGTCATTGTTAAAACTGCGGTACATATACTCTTAAACATAATTTTTATTCTTTTTTACTTCAGTTATGTTTTGGTCAAAACATATTTTGTATGGCCCTTAAAATTACTTGCCAACTGCTTTTGAAAAAAAGAAAAGATAATGTCAACACACCAGTGTATACATATATAAACTTTCACTATAATCCTATCATTACATTTTTATAATTTAAAGACAGTTTTTTCAAACTCTGAATATTGCATCTGCATTTCTTTATTATTCTTTGATTATTAGTAAGAAACTGATAGATTGATTGTAGATATATTCTACTATTCATTATATCTTTATTTCCTGGAATCGTTACATTTCCTGATTTTATACTACCAGTCCAAGGTTTTGAAATCATCTTCTATCACTCCCTCAAATATTGTATCCTACAATTTCATAAATGTGGTTTATGTCCTCATCTAAGCTTCTGATTAAAAAAAACTAAAAATAAGACCCACCACCTATAAAACTCAGGCCTTTCAGGTCTACCTTTAAATTTCTCTGATATTCTCTATACAGTGTTTCTTCACTGAAATGTTTCCTTTTTTTGGTACCAGGGATCGAACTCGGGTCCTTGCACTTGCAGGGCAGGTGGTGGAACCACTGAGCTAAATCCCTGGCCCCTAAAATGTTTCCTTTAAAAAAATTATTTTGCACCGCTAAATATAGCTATGTGTGGCTCTATTTTGGTTGCCTGGAACATAAAGTTCTCTATATGTATCTATTCACCCAGTTTAGGGAGATTATCTTATTATTTAATATTTTTCTCATCTTCATTTTCTTATTTCTATCTGGAACTCCTGAATCTGGTCTCCTGAATTGATTTCTTATTAATGTTTTTGTTTGTTTTTATTGTGTTCTATCTTCGCCTTTGGCTTTTTGTTCTATTTCTAGGAGACTTTGATTTTAATCTTTAGGCCTTTAGGAGATGTGGCAGCTTGTAACTTAGAATCTCCACAAGGACTGAGGTGTTCCTTCATGTGCCACAGCAGATTGGTGCTAAGGCTCACAGTTAAGTCGGAGGTCAGCAATTGTTCTCACTGCCTTCCCCAAAGTTGTCCTCCATTTTCAGCCTGCATCCAATAACACGTTAATAAGGAGTTTTAAATACCCAGACCTTGCCTCAGAACAATTCTTAAGGTCATGCCAACTGCAGAACCCACAAGGTTGTCATCATATCTGCATCCCCTGTACAGTTCACCTACTCTCTCTGTCTTGGCCTGCTTCTTTCATCTCTTTCAAAGGTGGTCTCCCCTAAGTACTCCCTATAAACATCCTGCCTGCAAATTTTAGAGTCTCAGAGTCTCAAAGAAGCTGACCTATGACAAAGTCTTCTTTTGCATTTTTTATTTTTTTGGTTATCTCTTTTTGGATATTGAACAGGATTGATTTCCTATAACTCTCATATCTGTTTTTCACATATTCAGTTTGTCTTTTTGTTCTCAGTATTGGGAGATTTCCAAAATTTTGGATTTCTAGTCATTTCATTGACTTTTTGCAGTCTTAAATGTCCAAGAGCTCTTATTTGTTCTGATTTTTTTTTGCAATAGCACTTTGTCTTTATTTTATAAAGTTATTTTCATAATGTCATTTTAAATTCAATGTCTCTTGTGTTGGAGACACATTCCCCAAATGTTTTACGACCTTTACTTTTCGGAAGCAATGTACATATTCATGCACTTTCTTGGCAGGATTTATTTAAATCGACAAATGGATGGCCATTATTATTGTACACTCTCAAATGCTAGTAGTTTATTTTGCTCTGAGTCATTTAATCTCCAGAAGAATCCTCCATCTTCAGTCTAATGCAGATGATCTTGGATCAATATTTAGTAGAGGTGTGATGCTTAAATTCCATTGTCAACTTGACTAAATTAAGAAATTCCTAGGGAGGTCTCTGGATCTATATGAGTGCTATACTCATGAGTGGATTAATTCATTGATGTTCATAGCTTGTGCTGGTAGAAGGTAGGGGCCAGTTGGAGGTAGGTCTGTGAGAGGCATGCCTTTGGACCATTTGTGTCTCCTTAGTGCTTTTTTGCCTATGTTCTGAAATGAGCAGCTTTACTCCACCATAACCTTCAGCCATGATATTTCTGCATTCATGCCATCCAAGTACAGATTGAATCTTCTAAAATCATGAGCCAAGTAAGCCACTTTCTCTTTTAAGTTATAGGTGCCATGTATTTGCTCCCAGCAATGGGGAAGCTAATACAAGAGGGAAGAAAAAGAGGCAAGCATGTACGAGTCTACTGGTCCACATTCTAAATTTTAACCTTGCATCTGATTCACTTTTTATTATTATTGTATTTACATTTTTAGAACAGATTTATTAAGATATAATATACATAGCAAAATAAGTTGCCCATTTTGAAATTGGGAGGTCTTTTTTGTAGTGTTTTGTAAGATTCTTTATATAGTCGATATATAAATATCTTATTAGATACATAATCTGAAAATTTTCTCCCATTCTGTGCATTGTCTTTCCACCTTTTTCATGGTGTCCTACAAAGTATAAAATATTTTAAATTTTAATAATGTCTACTTCATCTATTTTTTTTCTTTTGTTGTTGTGTCATATCTAAGAAATCATTTCCTAATACAAGGTCATGAAGATGCTTGTCCATGTTTTCTAGCAAGAGTTTTTATCTTTTAAGATAATATCTTTAAAGATCTTTTTACTTCAGGCCTTTGATCCATTGAGTTAATTTTTATATACAGTAGGTGATCAGGTTTCAACTCATTCTTTTACATGTGGATATCCAATTCTCTCAGCACAATTTGTTGGAAAGAGTATTCTTTCCTCACTCGATTGTTACCGAAACAATTCAATTTCATCATTAAATTTTTACCCTGTTGAAATCAGTTGACTCAGTTGACCACAGATCTGTGGGTTTGTGGATTCTCAATTCTATTAAATTGACCTATATATCGATCCTTATAAGGGTACCATATGGTCTTAATTATGTAGCTTTGTATTAAGTTTTGTAGTGGGGATGTGGAGTACTTCAAACTGTTTATTAATTTATGATTTTTTCATGATTTACATTTACATTTCAATATAAATTTTAGGATCATCTCAGATTTTGCAAAATTTGCAGTTTGTATTTTAATAAAGTTTTCATTGAATGTAAAAATCAACTTGGAAAGTATTGCCATTTAAATAATAATTAGGCTTCCAATCCATGAACATAAGATGTCTTTCATTTATTTGGTATTTAATTTCTTTCCATATTTTCTAGTTTTCAGTGCAAAAGTCATATTTCTTTTGTTAAACTTACTCCTAAGTATTTTTTCTTTTTGATGCTATTTTAAAGAGAATGCTTTCTTAATTTTTAGATTGTTCATTGCTAGTTGTAAAAATACAACTGATTTATGCACTTTGCTCTTATATTCTATAGACATATCTAATTCATTTATCAATAGTTTTTTTGGTTGATTTCTTAGGACTTTATATAGACAACATCATGTCATCTGAAAATAGAGGTGGCTGTGTTTCTTCCTTTGAAATTTGAATGCTTGTTTTTGCTTTTTCTTGACTAACTGCCTGGACTGGGACTTCTAGCACCATGTGGAGAGAAGTCGTTTATGTACAATCTGCCTTGTCCCTGATTTTAAGGCTTTCATGTTTTCTATTAAATATGAAGTTAGTTCTTTGGTTTTCCTAGATGCCATTTGCTTCTCCTCAATTTCTGGTTTGGTGCTTCTATCGTTGCATTTCATTTTTGCCCTCTCTAATAACTGGTGACACCAAATACTACACTGTCTAGGGTTCTGTGGGGCCAATGGAGACCCTCTCTATTGTATCATCTTTCTCATGTACTTTAGGATATGGAATTCTCTGCTTTCCTTCAGCAGTCACTATTAAAAATTGTAGCTTTTCTTTTTTGCTTAAATTCTTTGGTACATTTTAAGTATACAATACATTTACATTTATCATTGGGTGTTTGTACCTGCACATGATGCATCTTGGTTATTTTTCCCCATTACTTTTTGAAATGTGGAACTACAAAGAATATCAAAGTTATTTATCAGTAAACATACATAGCACACTGTAAAATCAGAAGCTCTCGTTTTCCTCTTTTCTAGAGTGTGTTGACTTGATGTGTCACAGTTTACCTAACTTACTGCCTTACAAAACAAATTTAGTCATGATTTTTAAATTTGCCTTTTCATTCTTTTAATCATTCATTATTTTACTCATTCTCTTTCTTATAGCCCTATTTTCCTTAATCTATTTTTCTCAGCATTCTTTTCAGTTCTATGATTTCACATTAAATCTAATATTAAACAGAACCGTAGGGAAATCATCATCCTCGATCCTTAATGCATCGCCTTGCATTCTCTACTTAAAATCTGAATACTTTCTGTACTAGAAATCCAGCGGTCAGACATGGCTTTGCCACTTCAGTTTGTGACCACGGCTGAGTTAAGAATCTCAGCTTCAGTTTCCTATATACTGGCAGTTGTAATAATCGAATAGGCTGTCATTAAGAAAAATTCTATTACTTTGCTCCCTTAAATTTTAACTTTCTTCTTTTTCTTGGTTACTAATATGCAGTATGGGTTGGGTGTTGTTCTGTGCTTCTTTATTTAATCATAATGATAGAATGTAGATGTATTAATTTACTGACTTACTGTTAATTTATTTTGGCTTTTCTCTAGGAAAGTTTAGAAGGTTGTCTATAGCTATAACTCATGTAGGGAAGTAGCAATAATCTTAATGACTGGGGAAGGAATCATGTTAGAAGAATTTTCTGAGTCTTTAATATCCATGACTAATTCTAGGCTCATTGTATCCAGGGTTTGTGGCATAACTTAGAATATCATGAATATTTATCTATATTTATCTTCTGCTATGTTACTTGCTTTGGGCCCTCTTATTAAAAATTTAAAACAATGCTTTTTTATTAAAAATTCCCTATGTGGTTATGTTAGAAAATTTAGAAAATACGGGTAAGTAAAATAAAGCATGAATTATTAAAATTTTTCTTATAAGCCTACTTCTAGTAGATGACAGCCTTTCTAGATATTATTCTCAAGTTTTAGATTTGATTTGGCCAAGGAGTGAGAACTCTTGTATATCTTTGTGAACCCTTCCTAAATATTACATTTTCACTGTCAAATTATTTTCCAAATAGCCAGGAGATTTGATAGAAAAACTAATAATTCTATTACTGTATGGTATGAGTCATTTTAGGATTCTTTCTCTTTTAATAGTAACGTGTTGTTTATAACACATTTAATGGTTTCTATGGAAAATTCTGATAAAAGTTTTGTAAACAATAAATATTGTACTTTAAAATATTTTTAGCTAACTCTCAGATTAAGCTTACATTTAACAAATGTAGAAAAGATCAAAATCATTGGCCAGATATTTGCTGTTACTTTTGGGTTTTGGCTTTGCAAGGTTAAAATTTAATAGACTATTTCTTTCCTTTAAAACTCTATCCTACCAACAGATGAATAGTAGGGCCTGGCTCTGTAACATAACAGAGAACCCTGTTGCAGGTGTAGTGAAGTGTGTCCAACTGTTTGCATTGAATTAAAAATTCTATTCATCTTCAAAAGAATGGGTATTATCACATATAAATTTTATATATTACATATATTCATACTATTTTGAGCACAATGTTTAAAAATATAAACACCTAAATTACCTAAGTTACCATTTAAAAAAATCACTCTCTAATTCCCTTGACTATTTCTCAGAATTAGGTAAGAAAATGCTTTCATACATCTTTGGAACATTTGAAATTGTGTATCTCAACTTTGCCTGTACATTGGAATCACAGAACTTTTAAAAATCCCAAATCTCAGGCTCTGTGGCAATTAAACAAATCTGAATTTCTGAAAGTGACATAGATGTAAAGTTTGTTAGGGCTACCACAATTACCACAAACAGTGACTTAACACAACAAAAATGTATTTTTTTCACAACTCTAGAATGTATTTCTCAGAGCCTAGAACTCTGAAAACAAAGTATTGACAGGGCCATGCTCTCTGTCAAGGGTAAGGTGGAAGGTCTTTCCTTGTTTCTAGATAGTTTCAGGAAGTTGCCAGAAATCATTGGTGTTCCTTAATTTGTAATTGTAACATTCCAATCTGTGACCCTCTTCTCTATATCTCCTGTGTCTCTATATCCAAATCTTCTTTTTCTTACACAGACAGCAGTTGGATTTAGGATTATTCTAAATTTAGGATTTAGAATTATCCTATTTAGGATTTAGAATTATCCTAATTCAGTATGATCTTATCATTAGCTTGATTACATCTGCAAAGGCCTTATTTCTAATGAGGTCACATTTACATTTGGTGAGAGGTCAGTGTTAGGACTTGAGCATTTGGGTGGGGCACAATATTGCCAGCCACTCCAGCCAACAATAATTTGGAGTTTTCAGGTGACTCTATAGGACCGTAGCTAAAACACAGAGCCACTTCTTTCAGAACAGTGCTTCTTAAAATTTTAAAATGCATATGACTCACTGAGGATCTTGCTAAAATGCAGATTTTGATACATTTCTGCTGAAGTTAAGGCCCTGGACACTGTGGGTAGCAAGTTCCTTAGTGATGTCAGTGCTGGGGTTCACACCTTAATGAGTAAATCCTTAGAATGAGCGAAGGATCCATGAGCTGCTTGGTGGCTTCAACCTAGGCTTCCCTTCTGATTTAGGAGCCCATTGGTATTAAAAGCCATTGCACTAATCTTTAAAATTTCCCTCCATAATTTCTGTTTGGGCCTAGCTTCTTGATGTTTCTCAAGTTTCTTAAGATTCTCCATAAAGTTGTTTATGTGATCATTGATTGAGATATACTTTCCTCTTAAGACTGCTTTCATAGTATCCCAGAGGTTTTGGTAAGTTGTATGAGCATTGCCATTAACTTGCAGAAATTTAAAAAATTCTTCCTTTATTTCTTCTGTAACCCATTGATTGTTGTTAATTTTCCAAGTGCTTCTACCTTTTCTGTGATTTCATCTATCATTGATTTCTATTTTCAATGCACAGTGGTGTGATAGCACACATCGGGTAATTTCAATTATTTTATATTAATTTAAGCATGCTTTGTGGATTCGTATTTCATCTATTTTGGGAAAAGTACTGTTTGTTGCAGAAAAGAATGTATACTCTGTTGTAGTGGGGAGAATACTCTACAGATATCTATTAAGCCCACATGTTCAAGGGTATGGTGCAGCTTTGATATTTCTTGGCTTTTTGTTTAGTTGATTTATCTCTTTTTAAAAGTGGGATGTTAAGGTTTCCTACTATGACTGTGTTACTGTTTATTTGATCTTTTGTGTTCCGCAGTATTTATGAAGATAGGTGCTCCAGTATTCAGTACATAAATATTCATAAATGTTATCTCTTCTTGTTGAATTGTTCCCTCAAGTAATATATGTAGTGATCCTTATCTCTTCTAAAGGTGAGAGAAGAAATCAATGAACTGGATACTAAAAAACTACAAAAAAACAATAAATCTATTATTTCTTTGAAAGAATAAACAAAATGCATAAGCCCTTAGGCAGACTTACTAAGAGAGACAAAAGACTCGCTTCAATGAAATTAAAATTTAAGGGGCAAAATCACAATAGACACTGTCAAAATCTAGAACATAGTAACTACTTTGAAAAATTGTATTCCAACAATTGGCATATTTTGAAGGAAAGATTCCTAGACTCATACAAATTAGCAAAGCTCACCCAAGAAGACACAAAAATGCCGAACAGCCCAAGAAATGAAATAGAGACAGTAATTTAAAAAACTACCAACTATAAAAAGCCAGGACCTAATAAATTCACTGTTGAATTCTATAAAGTCTTGATGTTATGTCACCAATACTACTCAAACTCTTCAAAGAAATGAAAAGGGGCAGAGTGCTTGCAAATTCATTTATGAAGCCAGCATTACCCTGATTCCAAAACTGAATAAAAATCCAATGATAGGCCATCTCCTTCATGAACAAATAGAATGAAACACATCTCAAAAAAGATCATACATCATGATCAAGTAGGTTTCATCCCAGAGATGTAAGGAAGGTACAACTATGTGAAACAATTAATGTAATACATAACATAAACAAAAACAAGTTTAAAAACCACACGATCATATCAATAGGTGAAGAAAAGGCTTTTGACAAAATCCAATACCCATTTTTGAAAAGAACCCTGAAAAAAATAGGTATTGAAGAACCATACCTGAATTTGATAAAAGCTATTTATGATAAACCAACAGCCAATATCGTATCATCAAGCCAACAGCCAATATCATCCCCATAAGGGGATGGATCTCTTGCAAATGGGAAGGGGTCTAAGAGATCAAAGTTAAGGAGTGAGCAGGAGGGTAAAGGGAAATAACTGTTTACTAGAATAAACATGTCATGTACAGGAACCTAATAACCTCAAAGAATATAAGCATTATGTACTGTAAACAGGAGCTCAGATTAATAATATCAACAAGAATGAAAATAGGGAAATGGAAATTAGAGGAGGAGCGGGGAGGGGGAATAGGATTAAAAAAGAAACAAGCTGTATTCTGTGTAAGTACTCACTCCCCAAGATGATTGTAAACAGCATGTACTGCAAACATATACTAAAAAAAAAAGCTGCTGCAAGCAATTTCCATTAGATCCATTTTTTCTTCTAAATTATATTCTCTATCCCTTGCTTCCTCTCTCTGAGGCAAAAACAGTGTAAAAATTGAAAAGGTGGTCACACAGGTGACTTCAGGACACTTTTTTAAAAAATGAGAATATTCTGGAAGTCAATATTCAAGTCATTCCATTTTCATACTTCCCTTAATTTTCATAAGAATAATCAAGAAGTTCCAAATTATCACATATATCTAAACACACACACACACACACACACACACACATTTTACCAGTCTTTCAATTTTCCATCTAATTTTTAACAAGACTTTTATCCTTAAGCTAAAAAGTTAAAACACATTTAAATCAAACAAAATGCAGCTTTACTAGAGATATAAATTGATAAGAACAAACCCTGCTGGGATTTGTTTCACATGTTCTTCTAAAATAAATTTAAACTTCTCTAACTGGGATTAAAAATATCAAAGTGACATAACTTGTTGGGCACAGCTGAGATAGAAAATGAAATAACATTTTAAGAGCTCACCCCACCCTTTGTGATCTTTATTTTATTTGACTCTTCTCTGTAATTTTAGCAGAAACAATGTTGTAGATTTATTAAAACAACTTTGTTCAATTAAGGAAAAAAATCACAAAACTCGCCTAAGAGACTTGTGAAGGGTGCGAGCACAAAGTGTTTTATAGTTGAGCTGAAATATAACTTAACAAAGTGAAGACTGAGGATTTTTTCCATTTTATTTTGAAAAATGAAAAAGCTACAGGCAATTTAAAGTATGAACACCAATATATACTTCAGCTAGAGTCCCAATTGTAGTCCCAGTTATCAAATTTTTTGTTCTCTCTCTTTCTGTTTTTATTTTTGCTGGGCCATTAAATACTTCAGAAATTTTAATACTTTAACCTAATCTCCCTCTCTTAACTAAATACCTAAACTTCCCTTAACTAAATACTTGAACTCATTTTACCTAATAAATATATTTTCCTAACTTATCCCAGTAGCATTATCACAGCCAAGAAATTTAAGTATTATTTAAAATACAGTTCATTTGAAAAATTTCTCAAGTTTTCCAAAATTTTCTTCATAGTTGTGTCTTCCTTTTCTTTAATTATTTTTTATTGAAGATACAACCAAGAATCATATATTTTCTATGTTTCTTTATTTTATTTATTCTAGAAAAGCTACTTCTAATCCCAGACCCCCTGCTAAGGTCTGTTTTTGTTTTGTTTTTCTTTTGTACTGGAAATCAAGCTCAGGACCTTGGGCTTGCCAGACAGGTGCGGTGCCACTGAGCTAAATCCCCGGCCCTGCCAAGATCTTTTTTTTTTTTTAAAGAATCTAGATCAGTTGTCTTGTTTAATGTCCCAATCTATCTTACTTTTCTGGTACTTTCACATCAGGATAACATTTTAGGTTGTAGAAATACTGCAAAAGTAATATTTCCTTTTCATTGTACTAGATCAGTATGCTTAAATGCCAGTTGGCCATCTAGCCATAGACACCAATGTCCTTCATATCTTCCCAATGACAAAGTGATGCTTTGGAGGCCAGCTGGGTTTGCCAGTAAATTTACATTAAATGATTGTAGCTTTCACAGCTCGTTCTTACTTGACTCAGTTATGTTGGTATTTGTAGAATATAGATTTTTAAAATATTACTTCTTCTATATCATGTATGAGCTGGTAATATTATGTACATAAAAGCTTCCCCCACCCCGTCCTTCTCCTTTTATAGTGCCAGTATAAATTAATGAAATCTTCTTTTACTCAGTTACAATCCATTGATGTATCTCAATTTTGGCCTGTGGGAACTAGCTTCTGTCCTTTTTATATGCCCCTGTAACCTGTGGAATGCTGCTTCCTTGAATTTTGGCATAGTGTGAGGCTTTGTATATTTTTCCTCTATATCTGGAATCAGTCCCTCCACCTCACCCAAAGGAATTCTATAAATAGAGAATAGAATTTGACATTAAGATCTGACTGCTAGTCATGCTTTTTTTTTTTTTTTGTACAGGGAATGGAACTCAGGACCTTGCACTTGCAAGGCAGTGGCAGTGCCACTGAGCTAAATCCCCAGCCCTAGTCACACTTTTTTGCAAGAAGAATTTCATTATTTTAAATCCTTCACACGGACACAGCTAAAGAAATGCATTTTAAATAAATATTGACACAATATATATCTTAATCTTATATATTTTGTTATCATTTTACCTCTTTGAGTATTTTAGGTTTAACTTCTCCTATGATCAGAATCCTGGTTCTCTAAAACCTTAATGTGTATAAATCATTTGTTTTGTTTTTCAACATACACAAAATGATTCTATAATTACTATATCGAGACCATGATCAGCAACAAACCAATTAAATATTCTTCATGTCTTTTTGTGCCTTTGTTTTTGTTTTTTGGGGGCTTTTTTTGGTACCAGGGATCAAACTCAGGACCTGATGCTTGCCAGGCAGGTGCTGTGCCACTGAGCTAAATTCCTGGCCCCTATTCTTCATGTCTTTACTATGCTTTTCACTTTTAGAATTCAGCCTTCATATATAATGTTCAAATATTATGGAAGTTAATGCATTTTTCTTTGTGATTATGTTATAAATTTGTTATAAAGTTAGAGTCATGTGGTTTTGTTTGTATTCAATGTTGCCTTGCTCTCCTCTCTCAGGTCTCTTCTTCCTTCCTAAAATCCATCAGCATTGAGCCTTATGCTGTCCACATTTACCATGCAACTTCTCATTGTTATAGTCCTATACCAATTCCAAAGCTGCCTTGTCATTTTCCTTGACTATTTAAGCTCTTAAATTATCATTTTATTTCCCTCTTAATAGTAAAATGCATTTTAAAGAAAAAAATGGGGAGCTGGATGATATGTGTTCAACATTTATAATGTTTTTGGAAATGGACTTAATGCCAGTAATTGGCCTGTCACTCAGGAGAATGTATTTCATTATTTTAAAAGCTGAAGCAACTAGGATAACTGTCAAATTAATTTGAACATTTAAACAGTGGAATTGGATCACTCATATTATAATACAGAAAATTGTTTTTATTTAAATATTGAATCTTTGCAATAAAATATTTGTTTGAGATAAGCAAAACAATTGGAATATGAAGATTTGACTGCAGGCAAGGTCTTATGCCTTTATTCCTTACTGGTACCTAAAAAAACTGGCCAAAATTGATGAAAACTCAGACGTAAATATAGATAAGTAAATGTAAGTAAATTTCAGATGTCAGTTATTCTTAATGTGTTTATTTTGCATATATGTATAGGACTACAGATTAATATTCCACAGTCTATAGTCAAAGAGTTTAATTTGTATTCAAAAAGTAGTTTACATTTTCTAAATTCAAGAGCAGTTCTGAGAATTCACATTGATTTAGAAAAAAAACTGTTTTCATGTCTTCTCTGAAGAATTGATTCCAGTAAGATCTATACCAATGAAATTTCTGTAACATAAATTAGCCTGAATATTTCTTCTTAATTAAGTATGACAAGGATGTGACTCCCTGTAGGCTAACACATAGGCAGCTTCCCAACCATATTTAAAAGAGCTGCTTCTTATTTTGAGACTTTTTGAGATGATGGATTGTGTTTAGATATTTATTACAGACGGATTAAAACTTTATTGTACCAGGATATGGGCCTTAGGTAACTATTTTAAAGGTTTGCTCAGCAGTACAAATGTAACAAGTGAGAAAGGCCTTCTCACTTCTCAGTACAGTACATGCATACCATGTGCATTTTTTAGTATATTTTTGTAGTACAGAATGTTATATTCCTGTGGGAAGCTGGTATATGAACATAACATATATTAATCCCTTTTTAATCCCTTTCCCCTTCTTTCTCTCCTCCTTCAACCCGTCTCTTGATCCCTTTCCTGTTTATTATTTTTTGTACATGTTTGCAATACATAATGTTTACATTCTGCATCAGGATTCTTGATCTCCAGCCTGGTCCTAGGAAACTTTGTGTCAAATACAAGTATATCCAGATTGGCATAAAGAATTTTTATGATTTTCACAACATGGAGGAAAATATGAACTTTCTCTCTTCAAAACAGCCATCGTCAACAATAACTTCATTTATTGTACAAGATAAACAGAACCGCAAGTTGCCTAAGCTAATATATACTGCCTTGTATTTTTCGCTCTGTTCAAAAGAAAGCACTGAATTATGTACTAAGCTACAATTTCTACTAGGCTTAACTATTTGAAAGTGGTAAAGGGCAATTTTGAGCTCTTAGAGTTCTAAATTTTTGGCTAAGACCTTTAAGACAAGGCAAACATTATTATTTTGAAGGTTAGATTGTCCTTGAATTTTGGGTAGGAAAATAAAATGATGAGGCAGCACCAGTAGCAAAACTGACAGCTTATTAGAGACCTGCATTTTAAATCTGTGTAATATTGGTGTTGGTTACAAGGAGCAAGAATCCAGTTCCAAATCCATTTAGAAATTGAAAGAATGATTGGCTTATGCACCTGGAAAATAACAGTGATGCATCTGACTTCAGGAATAATTGTATCAAGAGGCTCAAATATTGGCATGAAAACATTTCTAGGCTGGCTTCCTTTCTATGTATTGGCTTCATCTTGAAATAAATTATTTCATTTTATGGACACCATCAACAGTTTCAGGCTTATGACCTTAGCAAAAGCCAGTGAAAATAGGCCCATTAATAATTGTATTTAAAAATTTTAGATATGACCTTCATTGGCCCAGCCTGGATCATGTGCCCAGGCTGAATTAATCACTGGGGCCAAGGGCATGGTGTCCTCATCAAGTGGAGCTGGATCATCACATTGACTACATATGGGAGGGAAAGAGTTCCCTGAAGAGAGCATGGCCAGCAAAAAAAGCATAGATTAAATTATTTAAGGCATTACATCATCAAATGATTTGAACCTACTCTAATACAAGCATCTTGCAATTTGATCCAAGGACAAATCATATAGTCTTCTTTGTAGGAAAACAGCTGTTGACTTGACCCATATAACAATATGTAACATTCAAAGTTTGCTATAGGACAGTGTCTAACCCTCAAGATGAATCATGGAGTCAGATTTATTACCTTTCATATAAATAAAAATAGTAAGTCACATAACAACAGCAAGCACACACAGAAACACCTATATGGATGGATAAACATACATATATACATTACCAAAAATAAACATTTTGTTTAATGCTTTACAGTTATAAAGTCTGTTAATACATATTAACCCTTGAAAACTCTTTGACTCATGATTTTCTTTAAGTACCTCAAAAATAAACATATAAAGACATTCATATCTCTTGACTTCTAGATTCCACTCTTTTTGTCTTCAACACAGGATACATTTTATCCATAATTAGTTTTTCTGAGCTGTTCTAAAGACACTTAGTGATTAGTGTTATCTGTGTTTTATACTCCACAAAGCCCCTTCACATACATTATTTCTTTAGTTCTCTCACATAATAAAAACCATATGCTGATATATATTTATAATCATTGGGTTTTTTTTTTTTTTGTACCAGGGATCGAACTCAGGACCTTGCGCTTGCGAGGCAGATGCTGGAACCACTGAGCTAAATCCCCAGCCCAATCATTGGTTGTTCTTAACCACTGAACAAGGATCTTTGTCAACTTTGAGTGACATTCAATTTTACATAACTATAAAATAAAATGATCTTGCTCCCCTACTCTGATGCTGCTGCTTTTGACCAAGTTTTATCAATGATGAGATTCCTGCTTTATAGTGTTTCTCGAAGTCAGTTATACCCAACAAAGGTTCTATAGATTTAGATATCCAGCTTCCCACCATAAATTCTTTGAAAATCATTCTTTTCCTTTGATGGCATTTTAAAAAATCCTTTCTCCTGGTCTCAAGTTTTGTGGCTGCTTGCACTTTTGGTCCTCTTTTTCTCAGAATGGTTCTCTAGGCCAGCAGAAGCCACCTCATCACCAGGGTGGTGTATTGAGACAGGAGATAGTAAGAAGAGGAAAGTCTCTTAGGGAAGAATTCTTTGTGCAAAGAGAGGGGAGATGTTGCTTGTGTTATTGCTAGAGATGAAGTTGAGGCATTAGTGAGATGCAATTTGGCCAAGGACTCAGTGATGCTCAAGTTCTATTTCAGGCCAGAGCTATTCCTCTCAGAAGGATCTCTAACGAGTCATATGAATAGTATCAGAAGAATAAGGTGATAACAGTAATTGTAGAATGTTTTTAATAACTTTGTTGCTCTCGGCATTTCTCCTGTCCAGAGAAAACCCTACAAAGTGGAAGTGAAATTCTTTGATTGTATGTTTCCTTGACCACTTAAAGAGCACACATGTCTCTAGCTAGGCTGAGCTGAAGCTGTATGTCCAAGTCAGTGTATTTTTGCCTCTCTTATCCCCAAATGATGATATCTTGATTTACATAAGTATACATAGATTTTTTCTTCAACCATTTTTAAAAACTTTTACAGGTTTACTTGGTTTATGTGGCTATATCACCATCTCTCTTTTCTTTGGGCTTACTTCCAGATATTGTCTGTGGAACTGGCTTCTAAATTTTAATTAAGAGTGCCTTTTGTTTGGGCCATAAATTAAAATGTTCTGAGTTTCTTTTCCAGTGTCAGGATCAAGGAAAGCAGCCAAGTGTAAAGCACTAGGGAAGAGTTAGATGCTCTAAACTCTGTAAATGTCTTGCTTCACACTGTAGTTACTGATGTACAGCACAGATTCACCAGGTGATGGTACATGTTCAAGTGTGAGTTAATAAGCCAATCATGAAGCTCCACTCAGAATGCAATTCCACACTTAACCAGGGTCACACAACTATTTAGTGGCATAGTATGCACTAAATCCCATTTGTTTTGATTTTGAGACATAAACTTTCCACATTGTGACTTTTCTTGCCTGCCAGTCTTTGGGCTCTCCTGTTTACGGTGAGTTGGTAAGAAGCATACAGACCATTGATATTAACAAAAGATCTTTGGGGGGAGTTTTCCAGCACAGAAAGCAAGGAATGGGACATTTATCTGATTGGAAGTTATTCAGCACTCAACAAACACTATAACCACTAGTACTACCACTACCACTATCACTACTACTACTACTATACTGTTAATAATTCACATTTATTTGTTTATTATGGGACAAGAAATATTTTGAGTACTTTACATATATTGACTCATTTAATCATCTCAAAAGTCTGTTGGTGAAACTGAGGTGCAGAGATGTCAGATAATTTGCCTAGGGTTGTAAAAATAACATCAAATGAGGGGCATGCCTTTTGGAAGTATATTTTTGTTAAAGCTCAATGAAGCCAACTATGCAACTATATTATGTATGTATTCCTCTCACCTACTTAAAGGTGTTTGGAGGAGAGAATCTTAATTTAGGGTCAGGAGTACAAGGTTTCTGAGATATGGGAGCTTCCTAAAATAACAGGCATCTGTTTCACAGAACAGAAGGTTGTAAACTGATGGAGAGGATGGGAACAGGTAAGGTAAATAGCTCCATAACAACTCTAGACCAAGCATTTCCCCTAAAGACATTTTATCTGTTGTAGACTTCAAAGCAACTGGCAAGCAATGCATTACTTCTCAGATGAAGACCCTGAAGCAGAGAGAAATTAGATAAGCTGTTTCACTTACCAAACTAAGAGACATATAGTTGCCATTTAAATCTATCTTCTTCAAATCCCTGACTCCCTCCACTGTAGTCCATTTTCTCAGGGATCAGATGGAGAAGAGGAAAAAAAAAAAGAAGAGAAGAGAAATGAAAGGCAATCATAAAATAGCCAGGCACACAAGGCATTCTGTAGATAGTATTGTAATTTCAAGTCTCAGCAAATGATGAAAAGAAGATCAGGAATGGCTCCTGTAAACTAAAGACTTTGTACAAACTGAGAAATGAATTAGGTGAAGGAAGAGCACTCAAGGTTTAAGAACCAGCCTCCTTGTCAAAAGAAGACACACAATCAGGAACTTAGTACTTAAAGATCATTTGCAGCTAGCTATGGAGCTTTTGTGCAATATGAATTTATTTCAAAAAATGCATGTGTATTCTTACTATAATGATATATTACATTTGAATATCAAGAGATAAAAGAATTCAAAATCTTTTTATTGCTTGATAATCATCAACCCCTAAAAGAGTGTGGGCATGTATTATTTCTTCCTATACTTTTCCTTTGTGAATTACCCACACCCCTACACACACACACACACAGGCTGTGATGAGCTGGTGTCAGAACTCATTTATCTTAAGACTCAGCCTCCTACTCCTGGCTAAAGCAGGTGCCTCCTAACTGCAGTGCTTCCTACCTGGAGCTCCACAGTTGCTTACCTATTTTTGGTTTCTGTAATCAAACATGAGTCAGGTTCAAGGAGGTACCAATTCCCAGAAGACTTTGCATTCAGTACTTAACTGCAATCAGCTAGGGAGCTGGAGCCTTCCAGCTGGGTCACTGCTGGCTGACTGTGAGAGAAATGGCTTCATCAACACAGCAGGCGCTGCTCTCTGCCCACTGGGGCAGCGCCCTGCATGTGTGATTTTAGGGAGCAAAATTAGAATCAAAAGAATCTCTTACTTTGATATACTGTACTTCCAGAGCAGTGGCTTAAGAGGAAGATAGGTTAGAAGCTAAGTTTTCACACACAGAACCAAATGTGCTCTTTTCCTGGAATTTATATGTGGCACTTCTTTAAGAAATTCCTTTAGGCCAGACTTGGGTGCTAGCTTTGGTGGGATAACAGCCTCTGTTTCCTTACTCTGCAGTTCAACAGGACAGAGGGAGAGAATGGCCATGAGGAAATAGCACCAAGTCACTCTCTGATGTCCACTCCTGAGGGCAGGTTTTATATATCCTCCCACTAATACATATCTTGTGTGAGGTAATGGTTGCTTAACAAACATTTGTTGAATGTGGGCATCTGAAACCTTGTTTATGTATTCCTGACATTTTATTGCCACTCAGAAGTTTACCATTCAATTATACCTCCATGGGAACAAGTTATCAGACCTTTCCTTGAGAAGTGTTTGGGACATGGTGAGAATGAACACCCTGGACACCTTGTACGGGAGTGCTTATGGGCACTTGAAGCCTTAAAGATAAAATTTGACAATTTCAAAGATTTTTCTGGGCTGGCTCATCACTGGGTCGATCATTTTGCAGATGAACAATGGAAGAAGGCAAATGTGATATTTGAAATCTAGATCTATTTCTATATTATAAGAGAAAGCACAAGGATTACTACCATCATTAAAACCTCTTCTGTGAGGAAAAATATGATAAGGAAAGGGCTTCAGGTCTGTCTGGATGGGAGAAGTAAGGATCCAAAAGGAGCGAAATTGCTCTAATAAAGTGATAGTCCTTTTTGCCAAGCATGCAGAAAAATAGGGAAGCGTGTGGATTTTAATAACAAGCCAATAGGCTTAGGTTTAGGGAGAGAAATGAGAGAATCTCTAGGTCGGGAAATGAAGAATGAATTAAGCATAAGTACCTTCTTTTATGCCTATTAGAAAGTGACCTTATTTTGCCATGCACCATTCTTAGGTTATTTTTGATAAACAACAGTAGATTTAAAACAAGTTTGAAGTGAGTGAGGGGGGTAGCTATTGTCACATGACCTTAGTACAATTAGACTAAAATTTATTACAAATAAAAATAAGTCTACATGCCACACATGTAGACAGGCACTGCACAAACATACTGTAGTAACCAAGCCACATATGGTTAACTAAGCCTGTTCTTTAATTTCAATGAGCTCCTAGCTCTCTCAGGTGTTCTGGGCACCACTTCGCACAAAGGGTAACTGGCGATGTCCAGGACTAGATCCAAGAGGCAGGATCTTGTTTTATATTTGCCATCAGCCAAGTAGAAATTCTTGTAGTCATTCACTGGCTGTGGGATGAAAGCCACAAACAACCAGACTTGCTGGAGTCTTATAGTCTCATCAAGCAAGAGTGAAAAATACTGCTAAAATAATGAAGCAAGGTTATATCATGGTGCACCCTTGGAATCTGATGATATGAAGAGAAGGATTTGCTTTTACCACATTGATCTGGTATGACTCTGCCTCAATGGCCCACATGGTGCACCCATGGAATCTGAAGATATGAAAAGAAGAATTTCCTTTTACCACATTGCACTTCTAGAATAGACAGGGCTCTAGGATGCAACCACCTCAACTCTGCCAAGATCTCCACTTTGGGAATGTCTCCACCACCCATTTACACGGTCACTATGGCACCCCTCTCTTGATCTGGCATAACTCTGCCTCAGTGGCCCATAGTAGCTGGCCCTGGCCTGGGTACCTGACCCAGGCCATGCCCAGCACTGACATGTTTAAGGTGTAAGGGTGGCTATTATGATTATACTAGCCTATTACTATCTTTCCTAGTACTTTTGGCAAAGGCAAGATGTTTTCTCTCTTAGTGCCCAGGCCATAAAACATAAACCAAAATGGCTTCTGCTACTTGGATTCTACTCTTACATATTTCCCACAGCCATTGTCTGAGCAAAAGGGCAACTTAGAGGGTAGAATGCATGGACAGATTCCAGGCTTACTGGAAACTCCCTTTGCTTTTTTGTAGGTTTAGCTCTCTGCTGCCTTATGGGACTGGAAAAGATAATCCTATTCAACAAAACAACTAGGCCCTAACCTTCTGGATGCCCACCAGTATTTCCCTTTTTTGAATTTCCCTGAGATATTCTAACAGCCTTAAAACAAATGCCCCCTTTCACCAACCTATTTCCAGCTGTTTTTATTTTGGCTATGCTGGACAACCTGGAATGTGGCTGGATAAGAGCCACTCAGCTTCTGGGACCTTTCTGTGCCCTTATAAAGAAAGTTACAATGTCCTCAAAAGGAAAGACGTATTTCCTTTCTTTGGCAGTATCTATAACAACTCTCCATCCCTCAGTGAACTACTGAGTGCTCACTGTGAGTAGGGCATAGTGATAAATACCAAAAAAATTATGTTCTTTAATTTTTGCAAGATGTTATTATAAAATTCATTTTATTCCTGAGAAAAACTAATTTGCTTTAGATGACAAACACATAAATGAGTAAGAAATGACTAAGCCTGGATTTGGCAATAGGTCAGTGTGATTCCAGACTCTGTGGCTGTTCTGAGTATATAAGAGTATTAATCAGAGTACTGCTTTCCTGCTTCATTTCATAGACCTCCTTTTCCCCTGGCTCCATATTTCAATTTTACCTGTGTAGATCAAAGGATATTGCCAACAGCAATGGTTGGCTTCCATCCATATGAGGCTTCATTCTCTCTTCCCTACTCTTCCCTATTCAAGAACAGCACCTTACTTTACCTGCATATGGTGCTACTCCTCTAATTTAGTCCATCAATTGCCAAACAGCTCTCCTTTCTAGGCTAGGCTATTCCTCACAAGCATGAGCATCTTAAAGGTTTCCAGGAACCTTTAAGAGATTGGTAAAGCCAATGCACTCCATTTAAATCTAATTTATTTGAGCAGTCATTCCCTTTGGCTTTTCACTGGCTTAACTCTGTACAGCTTTCTGAAAGACAGAAAAAAAAAATCTGATTCACTAAGACAAAGTAGTTGACAAATGGGTTTTTACTAGAGACAAAAACATTCTCATGTAACAACAAAGTGGTCTGGTTTCTCTAAGTTAAGAGCAGCAATTATTTAAATCCTGCAGCTTCCCAGCATATAGTTGCTACTTACATCCAAAGTTCACATAGCAGATGCTGTAAGGTAGAAACTCCAGTAGATTCACAATAGGGATGCTATGCAACTGCATGAACCAGGGCATTCTCTTGCTCAATGGGTCTGCATATTAGAATGAGTCTGCCTGAAATCACTTATAACTGATGCTGGATACCTTCCCAGTCTCACAGAACTAGCCCTTCTACAATCTACGGGCTCTTCATAAAGGATGGATCTTCTCAGTTGCTTTTTCTCATCCAGCTGGATCCTTTCCTTTCCCAATTACTCAAGGTACTGATTTACCTTCCACCTCCTGGAAATGTGCTGATGCACCTAATTAATAAAAAAAAATTCCCTGTTTTGTTAGAATGTCCATGCCAAACAGAAAAATATTGAGAGCAAGCTCTATAAACTCTTAAACTGTGTCTCACACCCTTATCTGGCTTTGGCATGCAAACAAACATGAGGCAGTTAATGCTCAATTACACAAAACTGGGATCTAGACCTCAATTTATCTTTTTTGTTTATTCCTCATCACCCTTTTCACCTATCTTTGGATAAATTTGGCTTTGTCATGACCTCTGCTGTGTGGTAGAGGAGAGAAATGAAACATAAGTCTATCGGTTGCACTGCTGTCAAGGCAGCCCCAGTAAAAGGATCCAGCAGAAGAGCCAGTGATTGAAATGAAGAGCAGGGATTTCAGTTATTGCCCTTTTCTTTATTCCTGTCTCCATGTTTTCATGAAGAATGGCACAGCATATTTTATTTCATTCTGTCTGTACTCCCAAAATTGAGCTTTCAAAAATTTGGTTTATTTATGTCACTTTAGACTTGAGAAATGTTACATTGAAAAGGGCAGAGCTAGTTATTAAACAAGGCCACCAGAGAAAATCTTGCCCATCTCAAGCTTGCCTGTGGTGAAGGCAAGAGTTAGCTGCCTTGGGGTGTGAACAGCTCCTAGGCCAGTGGCACCTCTGTGGGCTTCACTGGAGAGTTGCCCACATCAGGGAAGGGGGTCACCTGAGTTTCCAGGAAAGCCATGAAGCCACAGAGAGTAAACAGCTCCAAATAAGGAATTGCTTTTCATCTAACTGTTGCTAAACAGTTGACAGCCTAAGACAAGGATCTGCTCTACTCTGTGTCCAAGCCTTCCTCCTTTTTAGCAAATTTCTGGCCATATCAGATGATGGGACAAAATCTCTGTGCTTGAAATTTAGACATGCATGTTTTAATATTAAGGACACTGTTTCATAAATGGTTTATAGACTGAAATAAAGAATGCAAACATGAGCAAAGACAAAACATCTCAATTTTTAAGATCCAATTGTTTTTATGTATTAGATGAATTTAAAAATAAAGCATTTAAAACATAGGATACAGAAGGAGGATCTAATTATGAGGAAATGTTTAATATTATCATGAAAATCTTTTGGTTTTACAAAGAATTTAAGAACTCAGACAGTTGTTAGCACTACTATCATGTCCAAGCCCTATCTCTAAGCAGAGTTGTCACTTATATTTAGGAATTGTCAATTAGCTCATTTATATTTAAAAAAATGAAAAACAAGTTCAGTGAAGAGCATTGTAGTCTTTCAACCCTCAAATAGTTCTTTATATTATGCAACTGTCATCTCATGCTCAGGAATAATCATGCCTATATAGTCCTACATTAGGGTTCGATAGTATCAGTAATCATGGTATAGCTGGTATCAGAAAACTAATTTTTGGCCTTAGGAGAAGCCACTCGTGATCATACTAGGAGAAATGAGATGGGTACAAACTATTTCTTTGCAGTTGTCATTGATCAACTTTCAATCAATAAATTCTTCCTTCAGTGAAGGAACTGGGTTCCTTTTTTCTTGCATTTTCTGCCTCCTTTCTTGATTTTCTTTCCTTTGGGTATTATATTCCCAATTTTCTTACTCCTTTCTCCTTCAGCCAAGGGAAATGTAATTCTTTCCCTCATGTGTTATAGGTTGACTTTGAATATATTTGAACACCTACTGGCCCCAAATCCCATCTTCCTCTAAAACTGATCATTTCTCAAAGCTTATTTTTGATGTAGTTTGCCTCCATAATTCCCCTCCTTACTAGGGATAAGGATGGGAAATAAAAGAGGTAAAGATTACAGATTGAGATATGGCCACACCTTTAACCTGGAATTCAACAAAACCAATTATAAAAAGTTTTTCAGCACAAATCTGACCCATCAGATCTTTGAGTATTTTTAATCTCCTCATGAACATTTTACCAAAATTTGTACTTTAAATTTAAAACTTAAACATGGACACGTATTTTAAAACATAAATTTTGGCATTTTTTGGGATGACATTGGGATTCATTGCAAAAGACTTAATTGTCTCTTAAGCAGGCTTCAGGCTCACTAGGGTTTGGGAAACTTACTGCTATGGCTTTAAGTGTTTGAAGAGGTTCATTCTTTCTGTTCTCATGATATAGAATTGCCTTGTGCTGAACTAATCTTTCTAGCTATGGCTTTGTACAAAGAGTCACTGCTATCAATATTTTCTTCAAAGACAATGGCCAAAGTCATTTCATTAAAACAAAATGTATGCAAATTGGAACTGACAGTATCTTGTCACTTGCTATGCATATGGAGGCCATTTGATGTAATAGAATGAGAGCATAATTTCTGATGAAAAGATTTGGATTTAAGAGTGGAATTTGGGCAGTTACTTGACATCTGAATCTCAGTTTACCTATGGGAAATATAGAATAATAATGACCATATTATTCTGATAGTCAAAAGAAATCAGACTCTTAATAGTCAAAGGGAAAATAAACATATACAACAGAGTAAAGGAAAGAGATGGATAACCTTCCAAAAAGGAATCTTATGTTTTGTTCTTCCAACATGTTATATCTGGTGCAAAAATTATAGACAAATAATGACATAGGCCAGAGCTCAACATGAATTATCTTCATGTTAATATTACTGCCATTGTCCTAACTTTGCAGATGAGGAAAATGAAGCTTAGAGAACATGAGAAATTTGGCTGTGACTATGAAGTCAGGAGGGTCAGAGTCAAGGTTCAAACTCAGGTAATTTAGTTCCAGTGTCTTATACTTAACTATTATGGTATTTCAAGTCATGTAAATAAAGATGACTTAAATTTTTCTGTAAGGTATAGATAGTAGTCCCTTGTTATTGAGTAAAGTTTCCTAAGCTATAGATAAATGACATCCATGAAATTGATTAGGGACTAATCCACATAGAGTTGGACAAATATTGAAGTGTCTTATTGCACTTTATGTATTCCTTTTCATGTATAATATTAAGGTTCATGGAATAAATAAAAGTACTGTGCAAATACTTTAGCATTTGAGACCTGGGACCTCTGATCCTCTTTCAGGAACTTTGAACTAAGCCAGCATCAACTTGCAACAGTGATTAAAAGTAAGATCATAATAATGGTATATTTTTTGTAAAAAGGACTCTAATTTTATTGCACTAGTGTGGCGGCTATTGAATACAATTTTAATTCAACAGGTAGAAAAAAAGGTTAGTGACCTCAGATTGTTGCCTATCAAAATTATTCATTTTGTAAGGGATTTGAAACTAGATAATATTTACAGGCTTTTCCTAATTTAATACCCTTTGTGTACTCTGCTTTAAAAGAGACTGTAGTTAGGTCAGGAGTGGTGGTGCATGCCTGTAATGTCAGAATTCAAAGGGTTGGCACAGGAGGGTTTCTCAAGTTTCAGGTCAGCCTGGGCTACATAGTGAGTTCAAGGCAAGACTGAACTAACAATATCCTGTCACAATCCATCCATCCATCCATCCATCCATCCATCCATCCATCCATCAATCAATCAATGTCCAGACAGACAATTATAGTTGTTGATTTTACCAGTTCTACCATTTTCTTCACATTTCTTTCAGGAAACACCTGTGTTTAGTTGGTGCTCAAAGAATATTCATTAGATGAGTAAATGAAAGCAAAAATATCTATTATCATACCATGGTAATTATGATGCAGTCAGATATTAGCATTTTTGAGTTGAATTTGCTTGGTCTATGTCTACAGTGAACTGTTTCTGAGAATATGGAGCTTTTGGGGGATGGACTAGTGTCCATTTTAAAAGGTGGCCTAAAAGATATGGATGTGTGCATGCACACATATATGTTTAATGTACCATCTTTTGAAAAAGGTTAATGGTGTATTCTGGGATTCTGATCTGGATCCATGCAGCAAGAAAAGTTCCTTGAACATATATATAACCACTATTATCCATTTTTTATTGCTGTTTATCTAGTGAAACCATGGTTAAGCTATTGGGTTGGGTAAATGTTTTTATGTTATAGTTTAGTTGATAGCATATACTTGGTTGCCACCTGTAAACTAAAATACAAGGTTGATTTTTGTTTATTAACTGCAAAAGCCCACAAGGAAAAGGGAAGAAAAATGTCATAGTAACAAAAATAGAAGGATGACCAGAAAATGACTCAGCAGTAGAGAAAGCCAAGGAACATACCAAATTTTTAGGGATTTGTTTAGGTAATGAAAACTGAAACAATTAGATCTCTATACCTCCCCAACTCACTCTCTTTCTCTCTCTCTCTCTCTAAACCCAGACAATTACCTCTTTCCTACCCTCATAGAAGTTTGATGGTTTATTCTCTTGACATAACAGAGAATCTCTCAATTGTGAGTCACCACTTGCAGGGTTGGGTAACCATGCCAAAAGTGGTGATATTGAGTGACAATTCACACCAAATATCTATCACTTTTCCAAATTCAATTCCCAGAGAATTGGTCACTAGGAAGGATACTGATGAATTTGAGCAGCCTGCTATTAATTCAGGATGTTTCACACCCAAATTATACAGAAAAAAAGAATGTTCAAAGTGGGGAGAAGATAAGCAAAGAAATGACCCAGGATAATTTCAAGGCTGTGAATTTTTAGTTTAAAAATATTCAACACAAGAGATTAAAAAATATACCCATATTTAGGAATGTTATGAAAATTAAGAACATTGATAATAAAAAAGGAGATATTAAAGACTATCAGAGATGAAAGAAAGGTTCTTCATTGAGGATAAAAACTCAGAATGGCTATGGACTTCTCAACAGCAACAATGGAAATCAGAACAGATATCACAGTTTCCATAATTGTGAAATAATTAATAAACAACGTAAAATTTTATACCCTGAAAGTTTATTGATTTAAGTTTGACAGTAGTCTATAGAAAATTTCATATATGCATATTCTCAAAACTCGATCTTCTCAAGTATGCTTTTTGAAGAAGCTACTGGAAAATACTTCCTGAAAATACAAATAGTAGGTCAAGAAAAAGAAAGAAACAGAATCTAAGGATCAGAAGATCAAACTCAAGATGAAACCAAATGAATCCCCAAGTTAATTGTGAAGGGAGACTCAGAGACTTCCAGATGACCATTGAGAAATATAGAGAATACATTTGACATTGAACTAGGACAGTGTCTTACTTTTCTTTCTCATTGATGAGACAAAATACCCAACACCCACAAGTTAAGGAAGGAAAGGTTTATTTTGGCTCATAGTTTGTAGGATTTTCAGTCCATAGTCAGCTGGTTCCAAAGCAGGGCAGCATGGCAGAGGGTATCACAGAGGAGAAATACTTCATGGTGTGGCAAGCAGAGGGCAACAAGCAGCAGCAACCTGCCTTCTTTCTGTCCCCTTACATTTCATCCAGTTAAAAGCCTATTGATTGTTGCCACCTATAAGCAGGGTGGGACTTCCATTCTCCACAGCCTTAACCCCAGCATCACATTCTTTTTTTTTTTTTTTTAAAGAGTTTTTTGGTTTTTTGGAGGGTACTGGGGATCGAACTCGGGACCTTGCACTTTCGAGGCAGGTGGCAGCACCACTGAGCTAAATCCTCGGCCCTCCCAGCATCACATTCTTAATCCACATTCACATACTAATCCAGTTACCTTTGAAACTCCCCACCTATGACCACATGAGGTTTGGGAGGAAATCTAGATTCAAGCCATCAAACAGGCAGAAAGCTCTGAGAAGATGTCTCCAAGAAGATGAAATCAATGAGATGACTGACGTGTCTGCATGTAGTAAGAGAAAATTTTAGATAGCTTGGAGAGAATTTGCTTATTAACTGATGGTAAGTACATAAACATTAAGTAAATTTATTATAATTCTTAACTCCGGGAAAACAAAATTCATGGAAACAATTTCAGTATATTACAAAACTCAGTTGTAATATTTTCATAGTCATACTAAATACCGAATGCTGATTCAATCATAATTATGACACAGTCATTTACAAGAAATAGTGGTGATGAGAAACTTAAATTCTCTTAAATTGGACTATACCTGCTAATACCAAAACCTCCCCCAAATCAAGAAGGAGCAAAGTAATCATGTTAATTTAGAGATGTGGAGGTAAATATGAAAATTAACAATCAAATTTAAAGTCGTTACCCCTGAGGAATAGGACTTGGGCAAACTTTTGGATAGATAAAATCTGTTTCATTTAATTTTATTTTAAATAGTAATTCTTATGAAATTTTTTACTGTTCAAAATATATATGTGAATCTCTGATTTTAAAAAATTAAGTTAAAAAGGACTAGAAAAAAAAGATTAGCCCAGAATAGAAAAGGTTCCAAAAATGATTATATGGTAAGCTTGTTTTAAGGGAGACTACCCTATTCAGGACAGTTTTATAGGATCTTCCTCCATTCTAGGAGTAGAGAATAATTACTATGAGAATTTTCAAACAAATTTAAGTGCTAAATGATAAAGATAGATTAGAGCAGTCCTGCACTTGCTCTTATTTCATCAAAATCAGGAGTCATTCTGATAGAAGAATCTTTGTTTATCACTGCCTAGCACTCCTTCATCTGTTCTTCTTCAACCCTCCCCCCAACTCTCATCAAATAAGAGCACACTGGACAGACAGGCCAGGAACATCTGTGGTCATGGCCTTGAGTATCAATACCTGAAGCATAATAAACAGAAGTCTTTCTACTTGCAAAGAACAGGATTCTTTCATCCACTTTATTTATAGAGTCATTAGTCATATACATCAAATAAAATTGTCAAATTTAGAAGTCCTGGTTTTATGTAATTTATTTGGAAAATAATGAGTAGTCTGAATCCTATATAGTTAGAATATTGGCTCAATAAACTTCAGATTCAGAGATGAAAAGGAAAATAAGAAACTCCAAATTAGGATAATTTCAATAACAAATTTACTCACTTATCAACAAGTAAAACTTGTCCCTTGCCTAATCTGATTAAGATTAGGTTATATCAATTTGGTGGGGAAATTTTCTATGTGCTCGAAATATTCTTCTAGATCTCTCAGACTGGACAGCAAACCCAAGAATCTGTATCTGTAGGATGGATGTCTATAAGGGCGTATATTTGGCAGGAATGAAGTCAGGGTGGACATTAAGCAGATCATGATGTTATCATTCAGGATTTTAAAGATACTTCCAAAGGAATTTTCTGTATAAACTGTGATCCAACCAGTTTTGAATCAGTCACCCCAGTACACACTCAAATAATCATCTTATGGTGGTATATTTTATTTACTGAGCTAAGTAATTATGTGTTGCAGTTTGAAAGTAATTTTGTAATACAGCAAAGAGTGATGTAATTACATCAACTTTAATAAACCTAACTTGTATTATTCTAAATATTACTGATCTTCTTTATAATTGTGAATAACTATGAGTGGATGTTAGCCCATGAGTCAGATAAATCTCTCTCCTGGGAGAAGTCTCATTCTTTAGTAATAGTCTTTGAACTTGTTTTATACAACTTAAATATCTCAGGATTGGCCATTATTTTAAAACTTCACACATTGTGATATTGCATTGAAGTTTTCTCCTAGCCATTAGTCCTTCTAAGCATCTTTGTCTCATGTTTTGAAAATGATGCATAAGACAAGCTCACAAAGGGTTCAGGCTAATGCTTTATTCATTGAAGCTTGTTATTAACTTCATATTAGATGTCTTTCAATGTATATTAGAAGCAATTGTGATAGAAATATTTTTACAAAATCACAGATGAAAAATAAGTTCAAATGCTTCTAGTTCTCTTCCTATACTATGGTACCAATTTGATGAAGAGACAAAAGATAGGATCAGGAAGCAATTTTTTAAAGCTAGTGGTAAACTGAGTGGTTCTGCTGAAGAAGGAAAAGGAAGACAAGTGTATTAGTCTAAAAACTCTTTCTCTTGCCAAGAAAGAATATCCAAGCAGATAGTTGTCATGGTGAGAAAATGCAGCTTTCCTTTTGAATGCCAGGTAAAGAAAATATTCAAAGAACCCCCCTCCAGGGGACACCTTCTTACATCAGTTTGTCATAGGTTGTCATGAGTTACATAAACTGCATCAACTACACAACTTACCTACTCACCAGCTCAGGAGAAGTCAAACCCATCTCTTGATTGCAAATTAGCTATCAGAAGAAAGGAGAATTCAGGAGAGAATGATAATTAGAATTGGAAACTATTCTATATTTTAGCTGGTTCTAACTCTTATACCAAGAAGAGTTTTGGACTGTAGGTTCTCAAACTTAGATGGAAATGTGTAATCTCTTCAGTTCTGTTCTCCTTCTCTTCCTCACTGTATCACTTGACAGATCCTCTTTCAGATCCATAACAGATCAGGTTCATTTGGGTGCTTAAAATGTCAAGGTGTTCTTTACCCACTTGTTTCAGAACTAATCAGAATTCAGCAAAATAACCCCTTTCCATAGAAAGAGAGCTGAAATAGCAGGTGGGGTTCACTTGCAGTTTCAACTCCTGAAAAATAAGGCTGAAGAAACTTCACTGAGAATGAGATTACAAAATGTGGTAAAGAAGCTGAAATGAGAATGAGATTATGAAATGTAGTAAATATCTATATTTATTTTATCTGCCTCTAAGTCCATTCCTAGTGGAACAGGACCATGTTCTCTTTCTTATGGTTCCTCTGGAACCACAGTCTTAACTGTCCTGCTACATCAGTGGATGCATGACATAGGCTAGCCAGTCAGTGTGTCCCCTTCAAGATAAGACAGGACTGGTCAAGGGTGAGCACATAATCTACAACCAGTGGGGGGTCAGTATAAACACTGGGAATCAGGGGTCTTTTGTGGAAGCCTAGAGCTGTCAAGGTTTACTTTTGCTTTGACTTGAGGACAGCCTGCCAGTGAAAGAAACTGATCAGAGGAAAAGCCAAGAGAAAGAGAAACAAACCCAGTGTAAACACTTGCGTCTGGTTTTTATTAAATAAGACAGTATTATCTTTTGTTTAAGTCAGTGTCCATTTCCTCTCAGAGGATTGGACTACAGTCTCAATCGCCTTGTAACTCCTCAAAGGAAACACCTGTCTAAAAAGAATGACAAGAGACAATACGACTGAAAATAAATATCATGTGAAAATAATCTAGCAAAATATGTTATACTTATAAGTGAGGTTTCAAAGAAAAATATGAAACAGATTAATTCTTACAGGTCTTCAAAACAAGACCAGACAGATCACTACAAAGAAAAGCTACAGGGAACTCTAGCCAGCAGGGGGAATATTGAATAAATGAATAAATCTCTACAATCTCTGCTTCCAATAATTCCATAATAATTATCTGAAGCTGTTCTTAATTATACTCAATTATGGGATTAGTTTGAATTATATTATGAAGCACTGATTTACAGAACATAACCACTGAAGGCCTAGGTTCTAAACATAGTAAATGTGTTACAATTCTGGGTAATAAAATTGCAGTAGGAAACAGAGAGGAATATTGATCTATTTATAATGAATTTATGTCTAAATTACCTTTAATTTCCAGTTAATAAGGGTGATGTGAATACAGAGGATTTATTTGGAAGTGGTGATCCATTCATCAAGGAGGGGCAGAAAGTGTTCGGTTTGGCAGCACATATACTAAAAAGGAGGGACAGAGAAATGTGCTGGTTTGTCTGATTTGAGAGGAAACAGTTTTAAGAGATTCTGAACTTGTAGGTTTCTTAAAAGGCAGGCTTAAAAGAGAAGGATGGACAAGATTTAACATTCTCCATTTCCTCCATTAACTTGTATAAAAATTCCTATCATCTTGCTTTGAGGAGCTTTTCAAACTGGGGTACGTGATAATGTACTAGGAAGCATAAATACAGCACAAACTGGAAAGCTCGCAGATGTATTTCAAAGCCATGGCTTAATTCCTAGTGTGTATGGTAATTATAGCCCAAGTTTGAAAAGCTTAGGAAAGTCTTGTAAAGTATATATTTCAACCTTATCCATAAGTAAACTGTTGATAATAGTTAACATTTGTCAAATTGTTAGTACATGTCAGGCTCTGGAATGAGCATTTTACTCTTCTCAAAAATATGATTATTAGCTATATTTTGGAGATGAAGCAACTGATAAAATAAATATGGACCATCTTCTGGGGCATCAATTTTTACATTTAGTTATGGAGAAGAATGTGCCTATATAATTTTAAACATTTTTTATTTTCATGGAAAATTGCATTAATGGCTCTAATTCTTCACCTGTACCCATGACCTTGCCAGTGACTTTGCAGTTATATCCACTATAAAGCCATAAATATGTCTTTGGGACTGACTTTGTGTTTAGTCATGTGACTTGCTGTAGCTGATAAAATGTCACTGAACAGGATATAAGCAAAGGCTTGAAAACTACTTGCTTGATTGAGCTTACTTCTTTACAAACCAGTTACTGCTATATTTCTTCACTTGTTCCCAGAGGTAGGAAGAGAGACACATAGATTCCAGCTAAGCCTCTCCCACCAAGACCAAACCATACTGGTCAATTCCTAGTTGTGTCAGATGTGTGAAGGAGCCCAGCTAAATCGGCAGTCATCCATCTCAGCCCAACTGACACACAGAAACATGAGCCAATGTTTTTTCTGTATGTCACTGAGGTTTTTGCATTTGTCACACAGTGCTAGCTAGGTGATATAATATGTGAATAAAAGAGATATTTTACATTAAACATAAGTTTTGCTTAACTGTCCAAGATAAGTTATATGAAATGAAGGGAGTTTGTGCTTTTGGTGGGCAGTAATTGCCACCACATAGGCAGATACATGTTTCTATGCCATTTAGAGGTGTTAGAAAAACATGAGAAAGATTGATGCAGAGTTTGAGTGAAGAGGTGACTGTGGAAAAATATGAGGTTTCCAGCTGGGACAAGTAGATATATAGTAATGTTCCAGCAGAGGTAAAGAGTATATGATAAGAGGTAAATTTGAGTTGCCTATTGAACATCTAAATAGTGCTGTGTACCAAGTACTTGGATGTATTTTAAATAAAAAATTTAAGGTAGAAATCTGGGCAGGATAGATGTAAGGTTTGCAAAATAATATAAAGGGTATGCTGTGTTTGAGGTAACTGATATGGCAAGTGAGATGCCACATGAGCTGTTAGAAGCACAACTTAGAAGCTCATAGAAATGTCATACATAAATGTATATTTGACTATGATTGCCTTATATGTAAAGTGCAGCGTTCATGAAATATCATCCAACACTATAGTAAGACAAATGTCGCTCCCTAACCTGACTCTGGTCACTTCCTATGGCTTCATCTCTTGCTCTTCTCCTACTTGGACTTTAGCAAACATGAGCCCTGTGATTCTTCAAATATGCTGGCTGCTTCTGATCTCTATGCCTTGTTCATGCTGTCCTTTCCTGAAATGTCTTCTCACCTTCATTTACCAGCCCTCCCATCTCCCTATAACCCTGGCCATCCAAGACTGCACTCAGTGGCCATCTGCTCTAGAAAGCTCATTTGTAATCATTCCTGCCTTCTCAGAATGACAGGAATACCTACTGGGTGCGGGGTCTCTTGTCTCTATCAAGGGATTTTCTGTTTTGTAAATGTTTGCCTGTGAATATATCTCCTTTCTCCAACCCCAAATTCCTTGAGGGCACTGATTCAAGCTTAGTGCCTTATGTAAATATTTGGAAGTTAAATATTTTTATTTTAAGTGAATGAATGAATGAAAGAAAAGTGGTCAGTGTAGTGTTACAAGATTCAAAGTGAGGTGCTAGATAGCACTGAAGTATTATAATAAATAAGAAAAAACCCCCAAATAATATGCATGTGTTTAAAGATACATGAAAATGATATTTAGAGAGAGAGTGGAAGAACAGGACCAATAAAAGAAACAGGTGGAGAAGAACAATGAAAAGAGGGACAACATGATTTTGAGAGAGAAAGTAGAACTGGCAGGATGAAAAGCTCTGCCCGGATTTGCCAATCAAGTGGTCACAGCAATTTCAGGGCCTTGGTAGAGTTTGACTGCAAAGGTTCAGTGAATTGAGAGTTGAATGAAAGAAAAGTAGCTGTCAAAGAATACAGAATGGGCTTTTAAATATTGATTAAAATATTTAAAAGGACAGCAACTAAGGTAAGGACAGGATGAAGATTAGTTTTTTTAAGAAAGGAGTGGCAGAATTGAAATGATAAGGGCTGTGAACAGGGCAAGTACTGTCATGAGAGCTGATAGGTGACCGTTAAAGGTCTCAAAGATGTTGGAAAAGAAAAGTACTGAACCAAGGATTGATGGTGTCCAGTCCAGGAGCTTCTGATGGCTTTTCTTTTATTCTAACATAAAGGAAAAAATATGTAAAATGAATGAGATTGTTACTTGTGGGTACACCATAGAAATGGATGTCTTAGATGGTAAATACCAAGTTTGGAGCTGGCATTTTAGGGAGGAAACTAGAGAATAAAATATAGTACAAAATTTGGTGTCAGACAAATATGGAACCAGCCCTTGGCTCTGGAACTTATAAAAATGTGGGATCTTCTGCAAATTATTTTAATTATTGAGTTTTCTCATCTTAAAAAAAAGAGGGGGGTACACTTACCTCATGGTGTAGCTGGGAGTAGTAAATGAATTATTTTATGAATTGCTTAGCCAGAAACTGGCACAGAGTAAGTAGTTTGGTGAATGTTAATTATCATTAGCCTTATTTCCAGAATAATCATAAAATCTATACCCATGCAATCCTATCTGTAACTGTTTAAACCTGTCAGTTTGTTTAACATATACCCTAAGATTTAGCTATAGCTCTTGCCAGGACAAGGATGTGCTTTCTAGAATTTACACTCTAACAGGATAGACTCTGTTTTTGCTTTCCCAAACTTAGTGTACACAGGACACTATATGATCATTCATTGTTTCCATGTAAGGGACAAATTAGAAGAATTTTCCAAGGCCATTTTGTTGGTGTTGTTCTAGCAAAGAAGCTAGGGGAGAGCAAAGGCCTCCTATTCAAACCACCTTTCAGGCAATGTCTCTAAGAAACAAAGGCTCTCCCTTACCTCTGCCGTACATCTTTTTTTTTTTGGCACGGGGGATTGAACTCGTGACCTTGTGCTTGCAAAGCAGGCGCCAGAACCACTGAGCTAAATCCCCAGCCCCTGCCATACATCTTAACTAAGGTTCACAAAATGTTATTTCTAAAGCTCTTGGAAAATATGATCTTCCCTTTTACATACCAAGCATATTTGCTGAATAAAGAGAAACTTTATTTCCTTCCCAAAGTTGACTCGGTAAAATGCTCAGAACTCAGTTAAGGCACAAGAAAGCAAACGTTAAGAAATGATCCTTTGCCTTCAGGAAGCAATCTCCTTGTACATATATTATTGGAAAATAATTCCTAGCTGAAAACAGAATACCAATGAGTCCAGGGGCCCATCTTCCACCATCTTAAGAAAAGAGGTTGGAATGGAATCAAAGCAAATGCTACAAAAAGTGTTATTTAATGGAAGAAAAATGAGAGGTTTAAGAAACTAGTATTACAGATATTATCTGTTCCTAAAATCATGCTCAATCAGGGCAGATACTGATTATAGCAACATGCTATAACTATGTAATCCAAAAGAATTATGTAATCCTTTTTTATTTACAAAGGAAGAGAATGGATCTCAGAAAAGAAGCACCAATAACATGTTACAACTTTTCTTTCTTTTTCTGGGCTTAGCACATTTGTAAGCTGCCACTCTTTGTAATAATTGACAAAACAGTGTAGGCATTTTGCTTTGGTGAAAGTTGGATGTCACATATCCTGACTAACATACATCAATGATCAGTTAAATTGGGCAATTGGGCCCATGGTGGCACGTCTGTTCTTAGCCTAATGATTTGTTTATTCAACTATTATTGTTAGAAACAGTTCATCAAAAAGGATATGTTGGATTTAAAAAATTAATCTTGAGAAAAAAAGAGTAAATACAAATATAGACTTTCTCAGCCAATTTGATTCAGTGCTTAATGCTATTTTGAAGTGATAGCCATAATGAAGATACCAGATACTAATTAAATAAACAAGATGCACACTATCATAAAAAGACTAGCTTAATAGATTCAATCTGTTAATTTTTTGATGGTTAGATTTAAAATGGCAACAAAATTAACCTGCTTCTCATCCATTATATTATACATCTTTTCAGTATTCAATACTAGATTTATAATATAGTCAGAGAAGAGGTCAATATTTGATAATTATATTTCTTGAACATTAACTATCTTATAAACATGCCCAAAAATCATAGATATAGTCATATGATATAGAACCTTCTGAAATTTACCTTCCCCTACACTTTCCTGTAAGATACTGTTTAAAAGTCTTACCTGTCAATAGTGAACATTTCTTGACCCTTCCACAACTACAGTGTCAATTCCAATGTTACTCTCATCATTCATGGTTCCACTTTAATTCCTCTATGTGCACATGCATTCACTCTTACTTTAATATGTGTGCTTAATTCATATGCCTGGGTCAGAATGTGCCTCTATACTCTCCCCATTAATTTATGTACTCACTGATTAGAAGACTGCAGAAGATTGGAAGTGACTATTATTATTTGAAGGCTCAGTGCATACTAGACATTTTCTAATGTAGAATATATCATCATCATTTGATTTTTACAGAACTTTCATTTTTTGTATATCCTTTTATTGGTACATTTTAGGTGTACAATACAATGACATTCATCATTGGAAATATGCACCTTTACATTCTGTCTTGGTTCTTATTTTATCCCCCTTCCCCTGCCCTCCCTACAAACCCTCCATCCCTCCCTATATACAAAGACATTGTTTCCTTTTTTTCATTTCTCATATTAATTCCATTCCTTTCCCCTACCCCTCCCACTTCCCCTTTCCCTTTGCCCCTTTTCTTCCTATTTCACATTATCTATAATAAAGACTAAAAGTTATAATAGATAATGTGAAATAGGCAGAACTTTCATTTTTATAATGAGGAAATTGAGGCTTAAAATAGTAAGTTAACTTGTGCAGTGTCATAAAGGGGAAACTGGTAAGGCTGAGATTTTAATTAAGGCCTCTATACCATGAAAATTTGCTCTTTCCATATTGTTAGACCATCTTCAGAGTTCAAGAGCTAGGCCTGGGAACTAACTTATCACCCAAGATGATATTAGATGCTTACAAAATATTACATAACAATACCAGTAGAAGCTAACAAATAGTAATCAATTGTGCCAGACCTACTGAAATTAGGAAGACATCAAGATCACTCAACCAACAAATAGCAGAATTGAACTTTGAACCTTTGACTGTGTAGGTCTGAAACTTATATTTTAAATTTCTATGCCATGATATGTCTCTAATGCCTCACCAATATAAATTCATGTCTTCAGAAGAAATAGTGATAAGGCTAGCATACATCAAAAATGGGCTGTATTTTTCCAAATACCTGGAGTTGTTTTTGCCTGTAAGATCTGTAAATATCATTTATATAGAGCAATGATGGTGAACCTTTTAGAGACAAGTACCTAAACTGAAATGCAAAACTCATTTATTTATAGCAAAGTGCCAACATTGCAATTAAACCTAAATACTGAGATTTTAGTTTAGAAAAAACAACTCATACATTTTTTTAAAAAGAAAAATGACATGTGTCCTATAGGCTAGCCACCACTGATACAGTTTGTACTCCAAATGAGCCGGATTACTACTTTGAGTAGTTTGCTCCAATTGTATAAGCACTTAGCTCTTGTTTCTGTTGTGCTGCTGTTAAAGAGTATACATTCCCTTGGGGTTGGTTCTCAGTATAAAGCACACTGTGGGTATTCCATCAGAACTACAAGCCGTCTTTCTGTTGTTTTTTGGGGAGGTCTTTTGGTACCAGGGATCGAACTCGGGTCCTTGTGCCTTGCACAGCAGGCAGTGAAACCACTGAGCTAAATCCCCAGCCCTGAGCTCTCTGAATACAAGGACTTATGGTTTTATGACTTTCTCTATCCATATATATATTTAGTTACCATTAGCCATTTACTCCTCAGACCCTGCTTATATAACTTCTCCCTTGATGTAGGACCTTGCAATTTTTCTTCATTTTCTCTATTTTAGGTTGGTCAGCTCATAATCACACTCAAGCTGTCATTAGTGTTGTGACCACTAATATTGGAAAAGCTATCCAGAGGAAGAAAAGTAGAGGTTAAAAATCATTTGCCACTCTTAGTAAAAGAACAAAAACAAAAACGTAGCTTAAAAAGGCACTTATGAAGAAATCCAACCTTTGAAAATTCTGTTTTGAACTGGGACAGTGAACACATCCATGGGCAATTGTAAGATCATCTTGAACTATGAAAGCCAGCACCATCACCTACTGATCATGAGCAAAATCTGAGAAAGAAGTTCATGTAAATTTTAATTTCTTTTTTTGCTTCTTTTACATCTCACACTTTGGCAAATTGCTAATAGTGAAATGTCCAAAGAGGTTACTTGCAGAAGGCACAGAAACAAAGAGCCTGAGTGAAATATACAGTGAATAATTATCTCTCAAAGAATCAGATGTGCAATGTGTTGCCTAATTATAGGAAATGGCAAATTGAGATAAACATGCAGTCATGAAATATCCCCAGAAGATATCTGACAGTGTCTCAGAAATTTGTTTCTGTTCCAAAAGCTGTCAATTTTAGCAGTGAGAAAATGGGAGAAGGAAATCAAGTACTGAGTCTCTCGTGAGTTATGGAAATGAAACCTAATGGATAAGGAGCTGCTCCTGTCTGCATTATGACACCAGTTTTCTGAAGGGAGTGTCCTAATTATTTCCAGAGCTATGTTTCAAGGTTATTTTGTGCTAATACACTGCCATATATGGAGTAGTTCTGCAGAGCAGTACAGAAATGCCGTGTTTTCCTTCCCTGAATTCACAGTTGATGTGAATGAAGCATGTTATGCTCCCTATTAGTATGAAATATGAAAGACTGTTAGTGGCTGAGGCAGAAAGATTCCAAATTAAGGTCTGAATTAATAGCATATCCTAGAAATGATTACACCTTTTAGACTTTCTCAGAGTGAGGGTCAAGATAGCAGTCCAGCCTGTGAGAACTCTAATACCTGATGATGAAAGGAAGTTCTGAGATTGAAGATCAATTCTTGCCTACACTTTTGAATCTTCCAGGGAACCTTTAAAAGTATTCACTCTTAGGCTCCACTCCAGAACTATTCTACAATAATTCTTAAAGTGTTTTAAAAAACCATTTAGTGTGCAACCAAATTAAAAACCTACCAGATTATGGTCTACAATATGAAGGCAAGTAGAATGCAATGCTTCCATAACCCCCCTTCTTAATACCCTTCTTGAGATTCTCATTCATTTAATAGATCAAAAATAGATAGATAAATAAATACATGATAGAATACAGTAAACTAGAATTCATGAATACAATGAAAGATCAATCACAGATTCCCCTGGGAGTCATAAAGCCTCAGACTAACAGTGACTGGTTAAATATCTAGCAAAGCTAGAGATTTAGATGGCATAATGAATACATCAGCAACTGTATCTATCTTTTCTTTGTTAAAGACATTGGCCCAGAAACCACTGGATTAGAGGTATAGAAATATTTTCAGCAATCCCAAAAGAATTTACAATCTACTACAGGCAAATGGACAAACATGCATATATTTCAATATGGGGAGGGGAAAATACCCAGGTGGGTAGCACAAATATCTGCTGGAATAGCTCCGAAGAGGAAGAAATCCTTTTCAGCTGTAGATAGGGAAATGTCAAATGTACTCGGGTTGATGTAGATTCCTGCCACAGTGAAGATTATCCTCCAGGAACTTTTGTTGACCCGAGTAGGAAAAAGGACCAGGCACAATTAATGCCACATGCTTTTTAACAAATCTAGCTTTACCTGATTTTCTTTTTATTTTTACAGCCTTCCCCCAAAATGTACAACCATATCTCTAAGTATTATTGGAATAAAGCGATATATAGTACTGATGGAAAATGTTTATTCTTTTACTTGAATATGCACCTCTTTAAACAGAACATGAATTTGAGAACTCATCATAATATACCGCATCCAATATCCAGTAGACCCATTGCCCTGTGTCTCCTACATTCTAACACTGTGGATACAAAGGTTTGACAATAGTTCTAAATATGGCTGATTTTTTTCACACATGTTCCTTTAAAAAATGAAATAGTACTACCATGTTTGTATATTTAAGTGCATTTGCATTTCATCAAGAGAAATGGGTTTACTGTTTTAATTTCACCTCAATTTCATTTAATTAAGGTCTAGCTCATTTGTCATTGAACACTTCTTTAAGTGCTGGAATTGTGCAATGTCATTAAATGTGAGTTTGAAGTTTGAACAAGGTTTTTCAATCTATGAATAAATTTACATCTGATGATCCTTGAGACCATATATCCTTCTCTACATCCTTAAAATAATAGACTCTTTTATATTCCTCAAAATACTTTTCTATACATTATTCCACTTGTTTTTAATAACAAGTACACTAGAAAGATAAATCAAGTCCCAGTATGAGTTTTACAAAAAGAAAACAGTTTCAGAGAGGAAAAGTGACTTAGCCAAGGTAATAAAATCAGTTAGTCGCAAAATTAGATTTCCCTTTTGGTAATCTAGCGTATTTTCAATGTATCATCATGAATATACTTCTCTCACATCCATTTTGTCAAGGGGAATTTTCAATTAAATCCTTTCTCAAGTCTGCCAAAAGAGCTTATAATTCTGTTAGCGTATCTATCAGGAAATTGAAGTTGAATTCTAATGTCTATTATGTTACAGACACTGGGGAATGTGCTGGCCAGCGTTATTTTTAACCCTCATAGTAACATTATATCTTACAGAAGATAATATGACACTCACAAATGCTAAGTGACTTGCTAAAGTCTTGTATCAGGTAAGTTTTGGCCTCCTTGGTTCTTCACACTGTGGCTGCCTTGGTAAAACCACCTAGTCTACCATGTCCCCTAGAACCCACAGCAAGGGTTCCTATCAAATTACCCCAAAACATTCTTCAACAACATTATCATTGCTATCAAGACAAATATTTATCTAATGTTTTAAAATAGAAAACACTACATAGACACTAAAAACAAAGAATATGAATATAGCATTTGCCCTTCAGAAGTTTGCCATTCAATAAATGAACATGATGTATGCATAACAGTACAGAAATCAAGCAAGAAGACAATACAGAATTACTTTCCATGTAGGAAATGAATGTTGCAGACTTTATGCTATAAATACTACCAGGTTCAGAATAAGAAAATTAATGTGAGCTATGATATAAAATCTCTCAAAAGGAAATAAAACAATGAGAGACAGAATTCAAATAAGTGGAGAGAGTAACAGAGAATACTATGTAAGATAAATTCTAAAAAGAATTATGAAGTCAGAAATGCTGAAGGCATATTTACGGATAAACGTGTCTTCTTATTTTGATGATTTGCCAAGAAACTTAAAGTACATTATATTCACTGAACTCTGAGAGCATTCTTTTATTAATAAGTTAGGATTAAACTTGGCTGCAACTAACAGAACCTCAAAGTTAGAGTAACTTCAACATACAGGGCCAGTTTTTCTTAAACAGTGTGTCTCCCCCTTATGATGGCTCAACTTGTGATTTTTAACTTTATGATGATGTGAAAGCAGTATGTACTCAGTACCTTAAATTTTGAACTTTGACTTTTTCCTGGACTAGTGACATGTATAAGATACTCTCACAATGCTAGGCAGTTGCAGTGAGCTGCAGTTCCCAGTAAGCTGCACAGTTATGAGGTGGGAAGCTAGTACTCCACAGTGTACTTGTACTAGAAAACTTAAATGAAATGTTCAACACTTTATTACAAATAGGCTTTGTGTTAGATGATTTTGCCCAGTGGTAAGATTATGTAAGTGTTCTGAGCATGTCTAAAGTAGGCTAGGTTAAATTCTGATGTTTGGTAGGTTTGGTGTAGGAAACTCATTTTCAGCTTTTGATATTTTCAGCTTATGATGGGGTTTATTGGGATGTAATCATATCATAAATTGAACAGGCATGACAAGATGTATATTCATCATTAGCAGATAGTTGCTGATGCTACTCAGCTACTCAATCATGCTGACATTTAGGTTAGCTCTCATATATTTGTTATATTATGGGCCCCCATGAAGACTGCTGCCATTCAAGATATCCATCCTTTTTGAGGCAGGGAAAGAGGAGAGGAATCTAGGTGTGGTGACACATGTCTGTAATCCCAGCATTCAGGGAAGCTGAGAGAGAGGCTTTTAAGTTTGAACTCAGTCTGGCCAACTTAGGGAGATGCTGTCTCATAATAAAACATAAAATATGAGTTGGGGATATAGTTCAATGCAAAGGCCCCAAGTTCAAGTCTCAGTACTGCCAAGGGAGGAAACAAAAGAGTAGGAGGAGACACATCAGCAGCATCCATCCTTTTTCTCTGGGAAAGGCAGAATTTTTCCAGAAACTAATACATAAAGACCTCATTGTAAGTCTGTTTGTTCAAAATCAGATTATATAGCCTTTTCTAGCTACAAAGAGGTTATGGAAATGAAAATAGAATATCATGTTTGATGAAGATCATACAAGCCTATTAGTGCCCCAACTAAAATCAGAGTTTTGACAGTAAGAAAAAAAGAATGAATAATGAGTAAACAAGTACTAGTATCTTCAGCAATTATAGTTTCTTTTGTTGCAATAATAGATTCTCTCAATTAGTGAGGGACTAAATGGTACTAAATAATGGAGAAATGAAAAGCCTGGACAAGAGTTTCAAGAGTTTCACTAGACCTCATGAGTGACTCAAATATTATTAGAGGTATTATAGTCTCCTAGTAACATAGCAGCAGCTATAGAGATTGGATAATTTTAACATTTCTCCTCACCAATAGACATTGTCTCCTATTCATGAACAACATTTATCTGCTCATCTATTATTTGCACCCCAATTAACATAAAGTTTCTTCTCTAATCTGAGTGGAGTAACCAAATAAAACACAGTGCACACAGTTGCATTTAAATTTTACATAAATGGAAGATATAATTTGCATAGATATGATCAGTACATTATTTATAACATACTTACACTAGGAAATGATTTGTTATTTGTCTGAAATTCAATTTTAACTAGAAATCCTGCTGAATCTCACAGTCCTAAAACTGATTCATTAGGCTGATCACCAACAAAAACCCTCTGCTGACAGATCTAAAATACTAGTGTACCTGATAGACCACTAGCTAGCCCATAGGTAGTAGCCTTTGGCTTAGAAAAACATCCCTCACCCAGTGTATTCACTGTACCAAATCATATGGACAATGCATCAAAATATACACATAAAGAATTCTCTATATCTGCATTCCACTCAAGGGGGTCTGTGGGAATGGCATTCTGAGTGCTGGGACAAATTCAACAAAAGTACTTATTTCTACCCTATGCTGTGAGCTTCAAATGATATGTGTAAGTTTATCTCCATCTTCTCTCTTTATCACTCTTTCTTTCTAGCCCTCTCTCTCTGAATCTCTCTTTCTCTCTTTCTCTCATCAAATATTCCATAGCAACTTCATTTCTAGGCACAAAATCAGCTCATATTCCATAGGTATTTTGTCACAATGAGTAAGATGTGAACACACCAAAATGCTTTATTTTACATAACATACATAATTCTCTCACATTTCTCTCCATTTTCTGGAATTCTACCTTTTATTAAGTTTTATCTCCCTTTGAGGGATACAATGAATATATAATCTTTTCCATGTGTAATGAAGAAGGTATAGATATTGGATTGAACAAGCAGAAGAATAAGACATGATCATTAAGCTCAAGAAATCCTAAAGTCTACCATGCTTTCAGTTTTACCACTGACCAAGTTTTCTCCACTTCCTTCTTGTCTTTGACTTTTCCCTATGTTGTAATATCCAGATTCCTTCTTATCCTGGTCATCCTTCTTCACAGTGACTTACAGTTTATTCATTCCCATCTTAGACAAAAGGCCTCAAACAGCCATAGGAGTGTTGACATCTATCAATTACAATTTGTTACAAAGAGGAAATTAATGAGTTGAGGTTCCCCCTATCTTGAGAAAGTAATACAGAGGATAGAAAATGGCTTCTGGAACTGATATGATTTGTGCTTATATTTCAACTCTGCTTTTATAAAAAAATCTTGAGACCATGTAGAAATTCCTTGCCACCTACAGTTTCAGTGTCATCTTCTGTCAAATGTAAGTAATAATGTCTCCTAGAGAATAAAAAAAATGTAGAATCCCTTGAAAAATGTTAATTTAGGACTCTGTAAATAATTCTTTCCTCTTCTCTTTTCCTTCAGCTAGAGAATCACTAACAGAGTATCAAAAAATTCTAGATTTTCCTGTGTCTCTGATCTACATAGAGAAGTTCTTGTTTAATATTCTCTGCTCATCCATTTGATTTTCAGGGTCTTAAGTGACAAGTCCAGGGGTTGAGTAGTCACCTCTAATCTGCCATCCTCACTGCCTATTTATGGTCACTAAGGTAACCTTCCCTATTTGGACCTGGATGCAGATGATCTTTAGTCCTACAAAACTCATGGAGAGATTTTTCTTCCATTGATCAATTTTCTACTTCTACAAAAACTGTTAGTTTCAACAGGCCTTATCCACAAAAGGATGATTGTTATTTTTCCTGATGTCTGAATGAGCAGTATATGATACTACCAGAAGATTTGATTATTACAGGTAGTAGAAGTAGAATACCAGTAACTACATAATAACCAGAAGGCAGTGTTATCTTCTCAAATGACTCTGAGAGCTCATCCAGGTTATTTTCTTAAAGGAGATAAGACAAATATTCCAGTACTTGTTTTACACATATGTGCTGAACCAATACATTTTTAAACTAAATCCATTTCTTATTGCATTTTTTAAGTGGATCAAAGCTTATTGTCCCAGACATGGCTTTAAATAGTTTTGTATATTGTGTAAAAACACATTCTATCATTCTATGGCCTACCTATTGTGGAATATGGTAAAAATCATCTTAGAGACTCTGTTAAACAAACAGAATCTGAAATTTTGTTAAAGTCCTTAGTGATGAAATCTGCAAGGTCTATTTTGATATCTGAAATTTATTTCTTTGCTGTACATTATTTATTCCTCTGGGGAACAGTGTAGAGCTCCCTTTTCCGATTCAGAGCAGATCCTGCTTTCACTGGGCCAGTGAAAAGAGTTTGAGGACCATGGTGACCACATGGTAGTTCTAGAATTTGTGCCAAAGCTGTGCCTGAGATGGGGCTCTGACAAGAACTATGTTCATTTAGGACTCAAGAAACAGTAGCAAGAAGATTCATTTACCCTCAGGCTTCCTAAGTGACGTCAGGACAGTCAGTCAATCCAGTAAAAAATGTAACCCTGCTGCTTACTTGGCAACAGGTCGCCAAGGCCTGTCACATTAGAGCTGAGCTTGGACGACACTTAAAACTTGCATATGAACTATTGGGCACAGAAAGCAATTTTTCTGGCTGAATATATTGTCCTAGTGACTTCAGCACCTTGGTAATGATCAATTTAAAATTTTGTGCAGACTGATAAACATTGCGTCTGTATTTTTCCCTTGCCTGTTTTATCTTCTACTTGTGAGGAAGCATAGGTTATAGACAGAATTTGTCTGAAACTTGATTCTGCTTTTGCCACTTGCTAGTTAACAGGCTTTCTGCAACTTTCTTAATCTGTCTGAGCATCAGTTTTCAATCCAAAACAGACATAATGACACCTTTGTTGGAGTTTTTGTGAATATAGGTTTTTGTTTTGTTTGTAGTATTGAGGAGGCTGGGCACTGAGCTACTACATCCTTAGCCCTCTTTACCTTTTGTTTTGAAACAGAGTCTCACTAAATTGCTAAGTTGCCCCATCTGAGATTAAACTTGTAATCCTCCTACCTCAGCCTACCCTTCCAGAGTGCTGGGATTACAGACATGTTGAATATAGGTTTCAAAACTATATACCGTGCATGTGTACATATTTAATAATATATGCAGTATATGCATACAATTTTTGTTCTGTGGGTTATATTCTACAAAAACCTACGAGGAAGGTATACCTATATACTATACAGTCACACAAAACATACATACACACATCTAATAATCTAATAATTAGCTAGGCATCTTTGAGGATCTCAATAAATTTTAATTCCTATCTCATTCCCCTTCTCAGATATTTGTAAATTCACTTGTAAAGGAATTATACTGCTCATGCCATATGTGAAATTGATTTACCCAAAGTCAGCTATGAATTCAGAAAAAAAATAGAGAAGCTGAAAAAGAGTAACATGAGGAAGAAGATAGGAAGGGAAGTAGAGATAGATAAACAGATAGGCAGACAGACATGCTTGTTAGCTTTCATCTCTGTCCTTGTAATACAGGGTAATAAGGTGTTTCATTAAAAACACTTGATTTCACACTCTCCTTAGCAGCAAGGTATTGGCCACAGTCACACTGCAGCCAATGAGAGGTCCATAAAAGTCTGCAAGGGAAGCAGCCTGTGTAGTCTCCTTGGGAAAAACTACTTTTCTGTTTGTCTCATTTGCCTCCCTACTTTTCCTGCATAAGATGTGACTATCAGGTCTGAACAGTTGTGTAGAAACTGTGAGCCTCTAACAATGAGGACAAAGCCCAATTTTCTAAGGATAGTGGAGAAAAAAGAGACCATGTCTATTTGTTTAGCTGAACCTCAGGGCCAGCTCTACACTTCTACATTTGCCCTTATTGCCCAGATTAAATCCATTTTCATTTAATTTTAATTAAGCCATTATATTTTTTGTGTTCATTTTATTGTTTTTATTAATTGTAGGAAAATATAATCATAACAGATGAAGATGATTCTACCTGTCAGTCCCTCCAGCCTGGGACAGATGGGAGATATGGCTCTGCCTTTCATGGCACATGCTTCTCACTGTGCCACTGTAAATCTGTTTTTTAAGGTTAAATGTTTTTCATAAAGCTTGGCTTCCACTGCAAGGACTACTCAGCCAAAAGCTGAGATCTGTTTTGATGCTGGAGAAAACCCTGCATGTGCTGGACTGACTGAATAACATGTCATACTCTACAGTACTCCTCCCCAAGGGAGTTTTCATGGGCAGTTTTCTTCAATAGGATTTTAGTGTCAAGCTCTGATGCTAGTTTTCATACCTTTGGTATCATTGTCCTGACTTAGTCTAGGGTAAGGACATGATATTTTGAATAGAAGTAAAAACACTGTATCACATTAAGGAACTGAGT